>NDXB01016081.1:118106-148351 GCA_002631895.1 Agapornis roseicollis
CTTTTTTTTTTTTTTTTGATTTAATAGGCTGGATGTTCCAGGAATGCTAACAGGCTCTTGTCCCTCCATGTCATTGCTGGGGTGAGCTCTCCTTGGTGTTTCTGTTTAGGCTCACTAAAGATAACTGGCAGGAGAAGGAAAGTCCCCAAAAGACAGAAGAGTCACCTGAGAATCCCACAGTATCACGGCTGTGATGGGGGATTTTTTTCCTTTTAATCCTGCTTAGTGACTTGCAGGGTTTCCTGCAAAGGGAAAATGCTAGAGTTGTGTCCATTCCAGTGTCTTTGCGGTGCCTGGAGGAGCCTGGTAAAAGAGTTGGGGTTTCTGCCTTTTTTTTGTTGTTGTTGTTGTTCTTCCTTTTTCCCTTTTTGCTTTTAAAAAAAGCTAGGTTTTTGTTTATTTATTCTTTGCTGCTGGAGTTTTCTTTGACTTCTTTTTCCTGAAAGACACAGCAACAGAAGAACTGGTAGGGCTGTAGCCTCTTGTTCCATTAGAAAATGAAACCTGCATGACAAAAACGGAACAGGAGTGTGACATTTTTGGTAACAGTCCATGTAAGCTGCTGAGGTGGCAGATTGTGCACGGGGTAAAGTCTATTTGATTTTTATGATGGAGGAAAAAAACACCTTTGTTCCTTAGTTCTCCACATCTCCAAGGAATTTATGAGCAAATTCAGGGGACAGTATCCTTGCTGTCCCAAACATTTCTTACTTAAAAAAGAAAAACCCTCTTGAAGAACACATGCAACTTTGCAACCCTTTTGTATCTGTCAAAGCCACAGCTAAAAACTTGTCTGGCCTTTGTAGGTCACCTCTAAATTGGCTGTGAAGTCTAGCTTAATGCAGTTTACCTGTGGAAAGAGACCTAAGATAACCTGATCTACTTGCTTGGCCCTATTTCCCCATCCCCCAGCCCCCCTTCCCATATAACCCCTTACTATTGCGAAGTCCTTAATCCGGGTTCTTAAAATATCTTCTTTCAGAAGCTCTCAGATGGCAGCACAAGGTGCTATTCTGTAATAAACACCTAGTTCTTCCTAGTTGTTTTCATTTAAATGTTTTCAGTGAGGCCAAACACAAGTAAAAGGTCTTTGGCCTGGTACTTCAGAATCATGAGTTTGTTCTCTGTTATCATAGAATCATGGAATAGTTTGGGTTGGTAGGGACCTTCAAAGGTCATCTAGTCCAACCTCCCTGCAATGAGCAGGGACATCTTCAACTGGATCAGGTTGCTCAGAACCACATCCAGCCTGGCCATGAATGTCTCCATTCAATGTCTCCACAAGCAACCTGTTCCAGTATTCTACCACCCTCGCTGTAAAGAATTTCTTCTTTATGTCCAGCCTGAATCTCCCCTTTTTTAAACCCTGCTAAAAAGTCTTTCCCCATCTTTCTTATAGGCCCCTTCTAAGTACTGAAAATCACAATAAGGTCTCCCCAGAGTCTTCTCCAGGCTGAACAATCCCAACTCCCAGCCTCTCCTCGAAGGAGAGGTGCTCCATCCCTTCGATCATTTTTGTGGCCCTCTGGAGTCGCTCCAGCAGGTCCATGTCTTTCCTGTTTTGAGGACTCCAGATCTGGATACTGTACTCCAGATGGTGTCTCACCGGAGCAGAGGAGCAGGATGACCACCTTCGACCCGCTGGCCATGCTCCTTTGGATGCAGCCCCAGGATACGGCTGGCTCTCTGGGCTGTGAGCACACACTGCCAGCTCATGCACAATCTTTTCATCCACCAGCACCCCCAAATCCTTCTCCTCAGTGGTACTATCAATCCCTTCATCCCCCAGCCTCTGTTGTGGGATTGGAAAAAAACAACCAACCTTAGATACTTTTCCCATGCACTCTAGGTCTGTCTCCTTCAGCAGTCAGTACTTCCACATAACCATGAGGATCAGAGAAGTGTGCTTTTCCCTTTAAATGGAAACTGAAATGCTTCTGTAATCTCAAGAGACATTTGGTGTGAGAGTTGGCCCTGGTGCTTACTGGAGACTGAAGACGTGATTGCGTGGTTAGGAGCCCCTGTTCTCAGGGACCGAAGATGTGTGGTGGATACCTCTAGAAACGGCAGCGCTGTTTTCCCACACAGCAGGAATTTGTATTGAGTGGTGTTGTTTTTTCTGTTGCTCAGTGGGAGTGCTGAGCAGCTCTGCTGGTCAGCTGTCTACCCATGATCGAGTGGGGAACCCTGGGAACATCTGGTACAGGATGATGCAGTGAGTAGGCTGAGGTTCAGTGACCCTGTGAACTCTCTGTCAGCTTGTTCTTTTGTGCCAGTTGCTGAAGTCTTGCTTGCCAGAGCTTTCCTCCTTTGTTGTTTCTGTTAAGGAAGCCCATGTATTAGGACATGGGGAGAAACCACACTTCTGCTAGAGACTGGTGCCTCACAAGCCCATTTTAGCTGGAGCCAGCTAGCAGGGTGTCTGTCAGATCCCTTCCCCCAGAGCATGCTTGCTCGTCACTGCATCCTGCTCACTCCAGTGCTGTGTTCTAGAACAGTGTGTTCAACATGTGGTCCAGGCAGCCCAGGGATTCTGTGAGGGGCAGAAAGCGTATGGTGGGACCATTAGTTTAAAAAAAGTGTGTCTGCCCAAACCTGTTGTGGAGGTATAGATAGCTGTGTGCCCCAGGGCTTGGGAAGTGGGTGAGTGTGAGGTGACATCCTGTGACAGAAATAAAGGTTTACAGTAGTCCTTGCTCTGCTGAAATCAATGGCAAAACTTGCCCTGGCTTTAGGAGATGTGAAGATTGAACAGCCTGATTTAATCAAGGTAAATCTGGCTTTTCCAGGCTGCCTCAGTGCAGGGAGAGGGGGTGGAAAATGAAACAACTGATTGGAGCCCCAAGGAAGGTGTGGTGGAATAGCTGAGAAGGCACCTTGTGGTAGTGCTTTCCAGCATGGGCTACAGTTCTGTTTTACAGGCAGCTTTGACGAATGTTTTTCTCTCCCTGTGCCTCTGCAAACAAGCAGTGATCACAACCCGCACTTGGAGAGCTGGGAGAACTGATCCGTTAGCACTTGTGCATCATATTGGATGTGTAACTTAGTTGTGCCTTACACTGTTGAACACGATGTGACTCATAGCTCACCACCCACTCACTGTGATGATGGGAACTAAAAAAATACTTGAGCAAGAGACTACAGTGCCCTTTTTAATCTTTTTTCCCCCCATCCTCCTTCAGGCCTAGACCTGAATCACAGTCTATGCCCCGGAGGCAAAAGGCTTCATGTCTCTCTGTGGGCTGAGGGTGGGTATGGTTTTGGATGGAAGTGCAGAGGCAGAATGCTGGCCAGTGACCCATGTCCATTTGATTGCCCCCTCCCTCAAAACAAAATGTATCTCTGTGCATCAGGACGTTCCCCTTTTTTCCATTTAATTCTTTTAGCAGGAGGGCAGCTTGAAGCAGCTTTCTGGTTCCACGTGATTCATGAAGAGAGGCGGTTGAGACATGCCAGGAGATAGGCTAACAGCCGGCAGAGGAAATCTTTCCCCCGCTGCCAGGGCCCTGTGAAGTACCGAAAACTCCCGCGGACCTCGAGGCGCGGCTCCCGCGGTGCGTCCCACCGTCCGGGGGCAGCCCGCACCCCCTGCCGCTCGCACGTGTGACCGCTTCCGAAGTCACGTAGCTGCTCCAGCGCTCGGCTCCTTCCAGGCTCGGCAGCCGCCCGCGGGACCGAGGACCGCAGCCTCCGCGGGGAGCCCGGGCCTGGCGCCACGCCGCCAGGGCCCGGCAGAGGGCGGCCGCTGCCCGGCAATGCGGAGGCGGCGGGCGGCCCCCGGGGAGAGCGGCCGGCTCGGGGCCCCGAGCAGCTCGGGCTGGGCGGCAGCGGCCCTCGCGGCGTTGGGGCTGGACGGCCGGCGACATGAAGTGGCAGCAGCACAGCGCTGCCCGGCCGGGCAGGGGCAGCCGGGCCTGGCGAGGGGCTGCCCCAGCTCCCAGCCCACTCTCGGCCTCGGCTGCCGCCCCAACAGGCTAGCCCGGGCACGCCTGTCCAGCCGCCTCAGTGTTCGTCTTAACCCCCCATAACTGCTTTCTTTACCCTTAGCAGCGTTTGCTGCCTCCACACCTCCCTCCCTGGGTGTGCAGGAGAGAACCTCTTGCACACTGGCCTTCTAGCACCCGGCTGTGGCTCCGTGCACGATTCAAGTGTGTCTAGAGCTCTCATGAGCTCTGGACATTAAAAGATTTCAAGGACATTTCCCCCCATTCATCCCAGTTATGTCCCTTGCTAAAATAGGTTAACGGTGTCTAATTAACCACTGCACATTGTCATGCTGCATAAAGATAGCATCCTGGCTGTTCTCTGAGCCCTGCTACTTTATCTCCATTTAGATCTCCGTGGTAGTCCATTAAATGAGAAAGAAACAGTTTAACAGAGATGATGTCTACATTAGAACTGCCTTTCACCCTTCAGCTTAGAAGTTGCAGGCAGCTCCAAGACAGCTCAGCTGTGCATTAGGGGTGTGTGTGAGGCAAAGCCTTGGGTTTGAGGTTTAACCCCTTCTCATTAACGTGGAGAGAGGATTGCTGCTGTCCAGAACTGAGTGAGATCAGATCTATATCCTCTGCCTCGGGACACAGGTAGGAGAGAAATAGGTATTCTGTACTAGGAGTTACAAAACATGGGGTTGCATGGGGTCTGTTACGGTCTTCTGCCCAATTTCTCAGCTATTCAACATCCTGAAATAGGGGGTCAGCAGCTGGCCAAAGCCAGAGGGAATATTTGGGGATTTTGGTTATGTCTGAGAGCGCAGACAGCCTTGCAGTGAAATGGAATTCAAATGGAGCTGTCCGTGTGATGGGGCCAGTCCATATTCTTTGGCCTTCCAGATGCAATGGGCTTATCACAAGAAATAACAGGTATCACTGCCTCAGAAAAAATGGGGGTAGCTGATGTATAATGCATCAGATTGAATACATTTCTGAGCTCTGCTCCCAGGATTGTTTTGTTTGCCCTTACTGGAGTGGCTGTATCTATAGTTCATACATAACTGCTCATTTATAGGCACTTGTTGCTGCCCGCCGTGGGCTGTCCCTCCTGCTGGAGCAGACAAGCTGGGGCAATGCACGTCTTGCTGCTGAGAACATAAGAAAAGAGAAGGAAATCTGTTTATGCTGGCTTGAGTTTACGGTCTGTTTTTTTCCATGCCTGCCTTCACTCGCCACTAGAAAGCTGTGCCCAAGTGATGAGTGAAAAGGGTGCTCTGTACCCAGACCTGATATTCTTGAGGGTTGAAATGTTGGTCTCAACATGTTGCCATTGGCATTGGTAAGCTGAGACAGTTCTCCGGAAAGAGTACTCCAGGGTGCTTAAAGCAATGCAGTAACTTCATGAGGAATGCCTGCAGGGCTTCCCATAGCACCTGGAGAGCAGAGACAAGCAGGAGACTGGTTCTGCAGGAATAGTATCTCTGTGTATAGAATTTATAGATACATTGATAGAATATTATAGAATGGACAGGGTTGGAGGTGGGACAACTTTTGCAGACTTTGCTGGTGCCTTGAAGATTTTTAACCTTAGGACAAAAGGCAAAGCTTGTCTTTTGTCTCAAGGCCACTTTTTAAGGTAAATTTAGGTAATGCAATTGGGCCAGAAAAGCAGAAGATTAGTCAGGAACAAACAAAAATATTTTGTGAATTATTTTTTTCCCAGTCTGAAACAAAGAATGAAAAAGTAATTTGCCATCAAACAAAATGAAAGGAAGCCTTATAAAAAAAAGAAAGGAAATAGTAGGCCAGTTGGTACCTTCTTTACCTAACAGCTCAATCATTAAGGTCACAGAGAGTGTAAAATATGCAATTCCTTCCTGAATTCTGAAAGTCTCATGCTATATTTACAGGACAGTTCTCTACCTGTGAGCTTGTCAACTGGTTTGAAATACCAGATTCATCAACCAATGCTATTCCAAATCAAACTGAACATGAGCTGGCTTCAGCGTGTGCTTGCAGCTCAAAAAGCAATTGTATCCTGGGCTGCATCAAAAGGAACGTGACCAGCAGGTCGAGGGAGGTGATCCTGCCCCTCTACTCTGCTCTCGGGAGACCTCACCTGGAGTATTGTGTGCAGTTCTGGTGTCCTCAACATAAAAAGGACATGGAGCTGTTGGAACAAGTCCAGAGGAGGGCCACGAGGATGATCAGGGGACTGGAGCATCTCCCATATGAAGACCGGCTGAGAGAGTTGGGGTTATTCAGCCTGGAGAAGAGAAGGCTGCATGAAGACCTCATAGCAGCCTTCCAGGATCTGAAGGGGACTTATAGGGATGCTGAGGAGGGACTGTAGTGACAGGACAAGGGGTAACGGGTTCAAACTTTAACAGGGGAGGTTTATATTGGATATAAGGAAGAAATTCTTTCCTGTGAGGGTGGTGAGGCACTGGAATGGGTTGCCCAAGGCAGTTGTGAATGCTCAATGCCTGGTGGTGTTCAGGGCCAGGTTGGACAGAGCCTTGGGTGACATGGTTTAGTGTGAGGTGCCCGTGCCCATGGCAGGGGGATCAGAACTGGAAGATCTTAAGGTCCTTTCCAACCTTAACTATCCTATGATTCTATATATTAACAAACGTATCTAGTACAGGTGACTCGATGTCTCATTGAAACAGAACAACGGTAATTTCTTGCTCTTGCTCCAGTGCTGTTGGCATTTAAATGCTCTGTACAAACCACAGCACTGTCAGCATGAGAGACTTCCATCACTCACTGCCACCTCTGGACCCTGTGATATAGGGAGTAGAGTGTTCTCCTGGCAAGGCTGACTGTGGAGCTTTAGCTTGCCCTAGAGAGAGGAGGGAACTGTCTTGTTTGACAGGAGAGCATTCTAACACCTGGGCTCTGGGATTAAAGGGGTCAGTACTATTCTACCCTCCTGGTTTATGAATTTGTTCCCCAAATTACTCTTTTTTTCCATATAGTGCAATTATTTCATAATTTCCTTTCATAACCTAACATAACGTGGAAAAGTTGAGAAGGCCTAAGTCTCAGAATGCAAGAGAAGTAGTCTCTGCCTCTAGGACTAACACATGACTGCCTTCCCTGTGTGCCACCTGGATATCTGTCATGACAGGGAGCTCAGAAAAAAGAAACAGAAATTGCTTACAGGGATAGCAGGAGTGACCTTCCCTCTCCTGGGAAGCACAAACATGTGGAGTGTTTCACTCATGCCTCGGGACAGGAGATGAGCAGAAAAGTGAGGAGTGTGAGTGCTGAGCAATAGAGTGTTATTTGGGGATGGACAATGATCAAGAGTAATGGAAACAGGCTAAGAAAAGGTTAGATGGAACCTCCAGGAAATCATCTCACTGTGCAGGGCTGTGCAAAACCATCATTTGGGATGTTTGGGCTCAGTGAGGGCAAGGCTCTGAAGAGAGGTGTGGGAAGCAGTTCTGTGAAGGCAGAAGGGAGGAATAAAATAGGATAAATCTTGCATCATCTTTCCATCTCTGCCTTCTCAGATTGTGAACTCCGGTGACAGCTGGTGGTAGGC
Source organism: Agapornis roseicollis (assembly GCA_002631895.1). Classification (NCBI taxonomy): domain Eukaryota; kingdom Metazoa; phylum Chordata; class Aves; order Psittaciformes; family Psittacidae; genus Agapornis; species Agapornis roseicollis. The sequence continues at coordinate 125,592 of NDXB01016081.1, forward strand.
TCTCTAAAACCATCCCTTTCTTTCTCCATAGTATCAGTGGGTTCACAAAAAGTGGTTTGCACTAACACTGGGGAGAAGGATGGAGCTGGACAGTTGCTCCTCATCGGAAGAGCTCTTCCCTAAATTCCCCAGCTCCATTGCTATTCTGTTTCTTCTGGTGAACAGAAGGATGCAGATACAGCTGAAAGCCTAGATGTCACCTACACAGGTGCAGTTCTGATTATGGCAGGGGATATTATTGGGCTCACATCACTGTTCCAAGGTAATTTTTACTTTCTCACAGACTGCAAGCTCCAGGGAGAGCAATGGAGACAAGGGACTTTCTTCCTCTCATAGCTAGACATCCTCTGTGCTGGGCTCGTTGCTCTTAGAAGAGTAGATTATTCACAGGAGAGCTACATGAGGACCATAGCACTAGAACAGAGAGCAGATGAGGAGAGGCCTGTACCATCTCTTGAAAGTGCTTTGAAAGGAGCAGTGCAAGGCAGTGGAGCAACTTCTCTTATACCTTGGTGTGTCCTGGGACAGTGCATGTGGTAGGGGAGAGCCTCATGTATTCTTTGTCATGGCACTCTGACTTAAAGGGACGGGAGAATATTTATTCCCACTGCATAGAGATGAAACTTCACTCTGCAAAATGGCCAAAGCAATCAGTGAGTGATGGAGTAGCTGCTAAAAAGAAACCTGGCATTTAATTAACTTTTCAAAGTGCTGGTTCAGCAACCTCCATGTTTTACATTTTGAATATTGAACAAGCGTCCCTAATCGGGACTGAATTACTTCTGGGTTTGCTGGGGTGGAGAGCAAGGGAGCTGCCATTTGCCAGTGCCTCCCCCCTGCATTATTATTATGAACTCCTGTTAACTCAGCCAGATCAACCCTGATTTACTGCAGCGACCACATATCTGACTCAAACTTGGCCAGCCAGCTCAGGTGGGGCTCCTAACCTACAAAGGCAGGCAGATAAAATTCATGTGTGACCAGAGGGAAGAAGGACCTGTTGGTCTCTTAGGGGTAGGTAGACAAAGCATAGCATACTTTTCACTCCTTGATGTGGCGACCTGTCTACCCAGGTAAGGCAACTTTTACCTGTGGCTAATGGCAGAGTGGATGAAAAAGTATCTGAGAAACTAAAAAGACAGTGAATATGGCTCTTGCTGTATCTGGGCAAGGTCTTTTTGGACCCAAATGGTTCTACTTCAGTCTGATGCACAGAATCACTGGTTTAATGGTCACTCAGAACTTCTCAAATTGTGATGTGTTATATCAGACCTGGTGTAGGAACTGTTTTACACAATAACAGTGATACAGAGAAACGTGCAGTTTTAAAATTCTCTCTAGCCTTTTATAAGCATAAGCCTTTCCTTATCTTGCAGGTCAGGAAGAAAACATGCAGAAGAAGTAGAAGAGTAAGTTCCTATTGCTGATATTTCTTCTACATCTTTCAATCTGGTATCATGGAGAAGGGACATGGGACACCAAGATCTGGAACTTGGAACGGGTGTAGAGCCTGACATGAACTTATGTCATGTGTCCTGCCATGGGGCAGGGCTTGTCATTCTATAGTTCCGTAGATATGGAGTAGGTGTTAGCTCTGTCACTCCCAAATGACAGAAAGAAGGAAAAGTAGAAACATCCACTTCCCTCCCAGATGCACCCCAGGCCCTACTGTCTGCAGCCTAGAAGTCTGTCCCAGGTGCAAGGCATCTTGCTTAAGCACTCTAAACTGAGGGGTATGGAGGAAGGTCAGTCTGCAGGCTAAATGTACCTGGGGACACTCCTCTTAACAGGCCGTGAGGCTTGTGGGGAGGAAGGGGACACAACAAGATGTTTTTCTGGACTTGCAATTGAAATTCATTCTTCCTTGTGTTTTGCTGCAGCCATCGTCTCAGACAGCAGAGCCTGGAGGCATCAGATGACGGAGGAGGAGGTAAGGTATCAACTACTGCAAGAACTGCCTGCATGCATATCTGGGGGTTCAACAGTAAAGTGAGAAAAGGCATCTTGTAAGAAATTGCAAGGAAATGAACCACCCTGGGGGTAAACAAATGCAGGAGCTGCTTGTCTCCCCAGCTGCTGAATGAGGGAAAGAGCAAAGAGGATTGAGAGGAGGATGAGGAGTGAACCTGTAGTCTAACTCTGGCTCTTTGTTAACACAGAATGATAAAGTACCTTTGGGAAGAAAGAAAGTGTCAAGGACATACTTTTCTCTGTGATTACCCCCAAGTGGAGAATAGTGGACTGGGGCAAAAAGAGAACTGAAAGAGCAAGAAAAGGTTAAGAACAGGGAAGAAATCACTGTTGTCTCCTAGTTTAGGTGATAGTACACTCTAATTAAAGTCTCTCTTACGGTTTTATGGTAACATCCTTGTCTTGTTCCCATCAGGACAAGTGCCTGCACCACTCTCCTGGGGTCTCTGTTATGAGGGAATTCTTAATTTAAAAAATCCTCTTGCTGTAACCTAAGAATTAAGATCATAAGCTAAACATAGGCACTGGTGGGTAATCCCATCAGATCCCTGTACAGGCTGCTGTGAAATCTACTGGGCTCCTGATTTAGCACTAATTTTTCCTCACAGTGTGTATCACCTGCTCTTCTCGAACTGGATGACCCAGGAGAAATCTTAGGAAAAATCCACAGTATGGATTTCAAGACAAGCACTAGAGAACTGTAGGGAGCACAGAATTTCATTAACGTCTCTAGAAGCTACCTCAGCTTTCAAGGGCTAATATAAAAAGTTGCATCTGTGAAATATCATCAAGCATTAGAAGAATTAACAGGAGTCACAAAGGATCAGACATCAGTGTGGTTAATGAGATTAAATGAAGACCCATTATTTGGGTCTTCTAGACAGATTAAGCATTGCAACATATGACCATATGACTGCCAGAAGTGGCACCTTTATAGCATTGGCATCTTCAGAATAGACGTAATTTTTCCCTTGGGAAGTTTCTTGGGCTTCTTAAATTTCAGTGTTTGTCACTGAGCCTGATAGTCTGTTCTGAACAGCTCTTTGTTTGCATACATGCTGTCCTTCTTGTTGAACCTTGGTCTTGTATTCAGAGTATAATAACTGTCTTTGCTAGCCAGGCATAAAAATGCTTGCCGCGTGTTTGCAGCATGTGACTTAGTGCTGTAAGACCTTGGGTAATAAGTACAGAACAGAACTGATGCAGAATGTAGTATGAAGACATGGCAAGTCCTAGTAAACTTCACTTACTTATCTGTGTCGTTAACAGTTGAATTCAGATTGTTGCAAACCAGAATTCAGTTTTGGATTAAATCTCTGTGTTAGAAGGAAGATTGCACTAATCTGATCATGATTCCTACTCAGGCAGTTTCTGGTACAGTCAGATACACTGGGTTGTAGATCTAATTTGCATACAGAAAATCTCTAAATGGATCAGTGCATTGCATGCTTGTCATCCTGTTTCTGTGGGGACATTAAGCAAGCTGTTCTGGGAGAGGAGTTTTCCATGTGTGTTCAGCAATTGCAATGAAGAAAAATGACATATAAATATACTCCAGAACCTGAATAAAATTACTTTTTTAAATAAGCAGAGAGATATCCCCATGGCAGGGGGGTTGAAACTAGATGATCCTAAGGTCCTTTCCAACCCTAGCTATTCTATGATACAATAACTGTGCAGTGTAGAAGGAAGGGAGTAGAATGCTGTGGCTGTGCACTATGTTGAACTGCATCAGCCCCCCCTTTGCACAGAACTGCACTTGAGCTTGTGTCCTTAACTGTAACAGTAAAGCTCAGATTCTAAACATACAAAAATCAAGACATTGGTGTATGGATCCCCAAGGATGGGTCACGGTTATTTAGTGCTGCATAATGTGTTAGCTTGTACACCTTAATATGAACGGGCACAGTTGCGTAATGATTGCTGCTGTCAACCAATACATTTGGATCGCCTTCCTTTAACCTATTAGAAAGCTGAGCTGTACCATTCCATTAACATTGTTTGTCCCCCATCCAACCTTTTCACTAGAAGAATGAAGGACAAAACTATATGCCCTTAAAAAGTTATTCTTGTGTGTTTGAGATGTGCTCAGCTGTGATCATTTATACATCCCCAACACCCAGATGCTCAGAATTTGCAGTCCAGAAAAAGAGAGTGTTACAAAAGCATGGGGTGTAGAAAGAGCCCAGTTGGGCCTGTGGAGAATGGAGGGAAGGTTGTACACCCAAATGAGATTTTTGGGCTTGATATGCCTTTTGTTTTCAAAAATAAAAGTAGAATTCTGTCACTGCTCCTGGCCACTTACCCTGTGAATGAGATGGCATCTGACTCTGGGGAGTTTGGGAGAGAAGGACAGTCACTTTCATGCTGTGTGGAAAGACTGAAGTAATATGGGAGATTGTAAGTGGGGACTTACATGGAACTATCTGCAATTTCAGCCATTCCTTACAGTTGCACAGGGAAACCCAGAAGGTGCAATTTATCCATACTGCACAATACAAACCACTGAAATACCAGCAATGAGGTATGTTGGCTCAGATCATGCTCAGAATTCATTTTCTCTAATCCATATTTCTTCGTCATAAAGGCTAGTCAAGGGCAAGAGAACCATTTCAAAGAGGAGCCAGTTTTGAGTTACAGGAAAGCAAAGACTTGGGTTTGACTGAAAGAACCATTTGCTCCTGTAAAACTCCAGGCTGGAAAGACTGTTTTGAAAAAGTGCAGTGTCTCTCCAGAAACAGCTCTGGAATGTCTAGTTGATGGATATTGGGGTTTCCTACAGCACCTGTTGTGAGCTTAGTGCCCATCCTTCTGAATGCACACAGTATGTTCTAGTATGCAGGCGCAGCAAATGGGTAACACACCTTTGCTAGGTGGATATGTGTCCAGCTGAAGCTTGCCGTGGGGGGGGGGGCCCGCATCCTCTGCATGGTGGGAAACCTGCTTTAGCAGGATTTAATGCATCAAACTTGAGGAATAATAAACCTTCACAAGCAACACAAAAGTGTTTAATTCCTAAAGGACAGGCCTAGTTGAGTCACTTTTGGCCAGAGGCAATTGGGGGCTTAATGCTGTGCATGTAGCAGTCTGGGCAATCTGAGAGAGAGGAGTTCAAGGGTAATTGCTCAATTTTCTATCCATGTCAACAGGGAAAAATGGGCAGGAGTGACTAAGCTCTGTATGATAGGGAAACCGCACGAGGTGAGAGATGGGAGACTATCAATGGCATTTAAAAAGTGCTATCTGAAGGGTACTGCTTCCTATTCTGTAGCAGCCAAGAGCTTCTCCTAGGTGCAGACTATTCTTTGTCACGAGGTGGGAGGGAAGACAGAACAATCAAGTTCAAGTTGAAGGGCTTTCTCCTCCCATCGGTCCTTCTTCCAGCAGGGCAGTAGAGTCTGCTTTGACTTTGCTTGGGTATTTTATTTGGCTTTATTCTGCTTGCGTGTCACTTTCTGGCATGCAGGTACAAAGGACAGTTCTGTTGGGGTGAGAAATACTGGCATTTCCTTCACCCCCAAATTTGCAAACTGCTTTGTCCTTTTGGCTAAAAGTGTCTTTCTTGGTCCTTTCTTGTCCACCATTCTGCACTGCTGAATTGCACTCCCCCAGATACCTATCTCCTCACTACATTGCCCTTTGATTTTTTGCCTCAGGACTGTATGTGGTTTTGTTAGCTAAAGATGTCATGTCTCTCCCAGCTATTCCTCCATAGACTATTGCTCCATCTTCAGAAGTCCCTTTCCCTTCTCTCTGTTACACTTGGGATTCATAGCTCCTAGAACAGGGCTTTTCTTGGAGGACTGGGATGTGATGTGTGATTCTCTGTCTGCAGGAACAATGGCTTGTTATTTTAAAGCATATAGTGTGTTTGAATGAGATGGCTGATTGAAATGAATGCCTGACTATGCTACACAGGCAACCCAAACCTGACCTGCAGGTGAGAAAAGCTGCAGGGAGACAGCACTAGATCTGTGCCCTGAAGGCAAAATGCCTTCCTGCTTGCTGGGAAGTCTCGTCAAGGAGGCAGAGCTGATGATTAGGGTCATCTCTTTACAATGTCAAACCTCTAGAAGGACTTCTTACCCTTCTGGTGAGTGCCAGCAGCTTCTTTGTATTTGAAGAGCATGGGATTCCAGGCTCTGTGCACAACAGAGGAGGTAGTGGGCATATGCCATGATCCCCACGTCTTTATGGGGAGTTACATCTGTCTGTCAGGTGGAAGACAGCCTGCACAGGATATCTGGCACTTGGAATTCACAGTCATAAAATATCTCTTGAGCTGCATGCAAATACACACCAGTGATGAAGTTGCTCTAAACAGAGCTGAGAATAGAGCACAGAGTGGGTTATTGTTGACCATTCCTGATGCCAGAATGCCAGTTACTTTGTCTAGTGAGCTGCTGTTTTACAGAACACACCAAGTGCTGGTGGACTTGAAGGGGTGTGAGCTGCAGGGACAGCTGCACTGGCTGAGCGTGAGAGTAAGAGAGCGGGGAATTTGCAGGAGCAGTCAGGGATATGGCCAGTGGGTACTTCATAGGCTCAGTGGGGAAGTGGTCTGGGGAGAGCTAAGTGGATGAAAAGTTCTGAACATCCCTCGGAGATGGAGTGAAAAATACAGTGTTTTGGAAGTGGTGTGAATGGGCTGAAGGGATGGGGCCTGGGCAGAGTGAAAGTGACTGCTAAGTTTCTGGGATTCTTCACTGTGACTTTGTGTGTGGGTCTGTCAGCACACTACAGTTCTCCCCTTGGCTGCTTCCCTGACATGCTGTCTGAAGGCTCTGTGCAAGGTCAGTGAAGGGCAGACTCAGTCCAACCGGATAGCTTCCACTGAGCTGTTGGTCCTGGCCAGTTTTGAACTCCTCCAGTAACTGCTGGCATTGTGATCTAGAGCCTCTGATGTTGAAGGAGAGCTTCCTCCCGACAGCTACAGGGGGGGCAAGGCGGGGGTGGGGGGAGAAGAGAAGGGAATATGTCCCAAGAGATACGTTTGAAGTCCTGTTTGAAGCAGCAGACCACTGGCCAGGGCAGTGGGTAGCTTAACTGCAAAAAGGCACACACAGATTTTGGGGGGCTGAAAATAATGGTCTGGGTAAGCATCTTCCATCACTAAGTTGTGTGATGTGGTAGATACGCAGTCTTAGTGGGGCTCTGATTGCTGAGTCCATAAGTGTAGTTGACGGACTAGGTTTACCTAAAATACCCTTTAAGAAAAGCTCTTGAAAGATGATTACAGAATTGAGACACCATCATTTAAAACTGCCTGAGGCAAAGTCCTTTGAAAATTGCAGCAGTGGAGGGACAGAGAGAGGACTGCGTAGCCCTTGATTGTAGTGTCGTTCCCTCAGGACCCGTTCCCCCTCCTCCTCGGTTTCTCATTTGATATGAGAGAGGGCAGCAGTAAGATTCCTCATCTGTCTTATGAAAATCTGATTCTGAGTGGCTCTGATCAAACCCAGCTGGCTGTCAGCAGCGGTGGCCTTGTGTGGAGGGAGGGAGGGTTCTGAGAAGTTGCTGGATGTGGAAGTGTCATGGGTGCTGCCGATCAAAGAGGCGTTTTTTAATAAATATATATAAGAAAAATAAAAAAACCCTAAGGTTTAGCATTAAAGAAATGTAGTTTGTCTTGTTTTTCCAGAGTAACATGAAGAGGATGAAATAGAATCAGACATGCCTGCTCCTGAACATACTTCTGCAGGAGCATCGTGAGAAGCTGCTTTTCCTGCCACAGTAATGCTCTAATGCAAAATCATTCATCTCCAGAATTGCTGAGGAGGTTTTTGTGTTTCTGAGTTCACCAGACCCTCCCTGGGCATTTCATGCCTTCTCATCTGCTGCCCCACTACCTCCTGAGTATGTTTCAGCAGGAGAATTCTGCAAAGGAAGAGGGAACAACAGCCTTTGAAAAGAGGAAAACAGATGTTACTGAAAAGGAGGGCAGGCATAGTGCTCTGTCAAGGTGCTGTTAATAAGGCTAGGAGGGATGTTAAAACTCTAAATGCTGATAGCCTCAAGAATGTAGTGGACTCCAGGTCCTGAGTCTGGCCTCCAGTCTCTTCTGTCTTCTGCTGCTGGTAAATATGCTTAGGCATTAAGAGATTCCACTTGCAGCCATCAGTGTCTGCTTTTACTTCTTGCTCAATATAACCCAGCACCAAGCCCAGCAACTTGTCTGACAGGGGTGTTCCATGCCCTGTCTCTCTTCACAGTTCCCAGGGCTTGAAACTGGGCAGGGGCTTTGTGCCAACAACAGCCTTGGGAAGTAGCAAATATGCCTGATGCCTGTCCGCAGCATTCTCTCAGGTGAGGAAGAAGCTATGCTATGCTATGCCATGCCATGCCATGCAGTCTGTGAAAGCACAACAGTACTAAAGCAATAGTCTGAGATGGACCACCCAGCCACTCATCTGTCTAGCTGACAGTATCATCAGAGCTTGGTGGCTGAAGGAAAAACATATTTTTCTGAAGCAAGGCAAATGCATAGTCTTATAATGCAAGACTGGAGAGTCAGTACTGAATCTGCTGCATGACCTCCGCTAGATCCTATGAATCCTCTGGCACCTGCTCACTGTGTGACTTTTCCCATCAGCTTGGCCAGGTTGCACTGTTACCATTCTCTTCTCAAAAGGGTGCTCTGGTACGTGGGACACTCAGGTTGTCTTCTGCTTGTCTCAGCTATCAAGGCAGTGCCCTAGTAGCTGTGGTACTACCTGCTTTTCACTCGTTTTCATCTCCCTGTTGACTGATCAGGCAGGTACGTTGTTCCATATTGGGCAATTTCAGTCAGGGAAAGGCATTCCTATGAAATTAATATCCAAGCATCCAAAGAAGTGTTCTTTATCCTCTCCATTTGCCTGCTGCTCTCCTGAGAAAACTTCCAAGAGGCTTCAAGCTTGTTTGTGTGTTCAGCAGAAGCTATCTGTGTCCCTTGTTCCTTACGTTTTATTGAAGATTTTTTTTTGCCTGTTGCTTTCCACTTTTTTCTTTTTTCTTTTTTTTTTTCAATTTTTCATTTTTCCACTTAGAGAGAAAAATTATTTATTGCATTGACATGCACTAATTAAAGCCATTTTCTGGTATTTGGTTACTGAAGTGTTTGATGTCTCTCTGACAAGACCATGAAATGCATGGAGTGTCCACAGGGACAGAATTTGCTGAACACGGTGCTTTGTAAATGAGGGGACACAGTGTCGCAGCAGCTCATGAATATGAAACGCCCATGATACTACCTCAGTGGACTTGGGAACACAGATGAATCCTGTCATGTGCTAAATGAGACCAATTTCTTTCACTTAACTTCATCTTCAATCAGACCTTCTTCCATTTGCCTGTTTAAAATTCCCCAAATGTGATGCAGAAGGTAACAGCATTCAGTAAAACAAAGTTTTGCAGCAGCAGAAATATTGTAATGATTTAAGTTTTACATTTTATGAGCAAACAACTTAAACTACTTTCATTCCTATGCCTGCTTAGTGGCAGGGGACTGTCAGCTCCAGAAGCCACTACCCTCTTTGTGTTCTTTGGATAGAGTGGTGTATGGACAGGAAGATTAGCACATTCCCCACTGCAAGAGTGTCCACTGACCTGGCCTTTCAAATACTCACCCAGCTGGGGGAAGCAAGTCAGACTATGTGAGATGGGGGTTTTTTTGGATGGCAAGGTGTTGACTCAGGAAACTTAAATTAGCAGCTCAGGGAGAAAGTGGCAGCCATGCTGCTGGCAGGCCTGATCTGGAAGAGATTCCGTCTGTCCCCACTTACGTGCTGTCTTATATCTAAGGGAGAGCATAGGTCCTTGGAGCTAGGACCAGAACTTACGGGAAGCTTGCAGTATTTTAAGGGACCCAGCCTTCAGGTGTTGCTGCTAAAGAAAAAATCAGCTTTGCCTGAGAGAGAACGTGCAACTCATCAACTTGCAGGAGCACTGGGGTATTAAGATGGTGCAGGTGCTTCTACCTCCTGTTTGTTGCTTTCTGTGGCTGCCAATAAGTTACTTGCTAAGAGGTAAAAAAGGTGATGGTTATTGCATGTACTCTAATATGAACACATAAAGCCCTCTTTTGTCTGTGACTTAAAAGCCACTGTCCCTTGCTTATTGTTTGGCTACCTGCGTGTAGCATGGGTCATCCTCAGTCTTTCCCTTCACCTTTAATCCTACCATCAACACAGTTCTGCCTTAGGCTGTTGGTGTTTTGCCATAACTTATCTTGTCTAAGACCTAGCTCAGTCCAGCTATTGTATTAAAATTCATAGTCTGACTTACATGATGAGACTTAGATGTTCTGAGACAATTAGTTTGGTGCAGTTTATTGTAACTCCCTTGTTAGCCAACATTTGGTACCAGTGTCTCTTACCCCACTCCATGGGGTACACATGGACGCAGTCATTTTGGTTTCATTCTTGTTCACTATCATTTCATAGATGGTGGGGAATTTCCGTTTGTCATCTAGCCTTTGGTACTCACTCATAATTTCATTCACATCCCTACCATGAGAATTTTCTAGAGCAAATACCTTATTTCTTAATGGGCTGATGTCCATGGGGAAAGGCTTTGTGTTGCTCTGTTCCCAATCATTTTGCTCCATAAAGGGAAGCCTCATCCATTCTTCTTTAAAGTCACTGCATGCAGAGGTTTTGTGTTTCCCTTTCTACCTTCTGTTGCATACACTCCTGCTTGTAAAACGCTACCTGCCATGTGTGTCTACCCATTCTCCCCTCACTTCAGCTAAAAGTCAAAGCAGAATACTCACTCTCAGGGGAAAAGTGAGTGTCATTTTTAGGAGCACTCACTCTGGGAATGTTATCTGCCATATGAAATGGAGATCCAGACGAGTTCTGTCTGGGGGAGATTGGTTGAGGGAGGTGGCATAGGTAATAGTACAGTGTTCAGAGGCTAGCTGGGAGACCAGGGTTGGTGAGATGGTTTGTACTCAATTTGTGCTCCTTTTAAATATTTTTTACCAGTAAGTTAACTTTTATTTTCATGTTTCTTAGTGTTAGTATCATACCAGTTTGTTCTGATTTCAAAGTCTGCATGAATGGGTGTGAAAGTAGAAGAGCTGAAGCTGTAAGATTTTCATGCTGCTTCTGAGATTTGTCTATAGTTTTGATTAAAATCTGTTGATATTGGAGACAATATAGAATTTCTCCTCCAAGTTGCAGCTGAGTTATGACACCACTGCCCCCAACCTGTAACTAGGCTGCAGAGAATAATTTTTTTGTTTCCAGATTTTGAAGCTGCATCTTCTCAGCTGCAAAACATTTTCTTTTTGTAATGCACAGGCCATTCATTCACTTAATTGCAGTAACCTGGTAAGCTCCTTAGCATGCAGGTACATTGTGCAGTCATTTCTAAGGTTTACTTACATGGGCACTGAATTTTGGCATGAAAGCCTGGGCGGTAAAGTATGTGTCATGATTCTGCTCCAAAAACACAGGCTTCTGGAAGATGATCTGAAGCCCCCACGCTGAACAGGAGGGAGAAAATAAAATGTGGGTCACAGAACAAAGCACACAGAGTAGGTGTTTGTCACATAACCTTGTTGCTGGGAAAAGCTGCAGTGTGAGATCAGGAAGACATGGTCCTGTGAACGTATCTGCATGTACTAATGCTATATGTAAATAGTCACACTGCAGCTAACAGCAATATTGAAAGTAGAGCGTATGCCTACACTCCTGCAGTCCAATAGCTCATGTGCTTCCTCCCCTTGCAACTGACATAGTGCCATGACTTGGCTGTGTTACCAGAGCTTACTGGAAAAAAAGATGTGAGTCCCAGAAAGAGCAACAAAAACAGTTAGGGGGCCAGAGACTGAGTGAGGGGAACGATTGGGTCCTTGGTGATAAAGTGAGAACTGAGGCACTTGCAAACTGTACAGAGGGAGATGGGAGAAGGTTTGTGGAGAGGTGGCACCATGGGAATTGGCAGAGGGAAGAGGAAATTCTGAGTAACAAGCGAAATAAAGATCCAAATATTTCAGAGCTGATTTGCCACTGATAGCAGTTAGCCCGGGGAGCTGATTTTTCTTATAATTTGCTACATTTGTGCTCTGTCTCTTGTCAGTCTCTAACTGTCCTAAAGGGCATTGCTTCTGCCTGGAAATGGACAAATCATCCACACTTCGCAGTAAGAACAAGCATGCTCTGGCCTTTGTTGGAGGGGCTGGCAGCAGCCCCCAGAGCGTTTCCAGCTCTTCTGTCTTAAATATTTTCAAAGTGTCTATAAAATATTGGAGCCTTGAATTTCTTTTGGAAAGAATTTCTACGCAATTGCCTGCATTTTGCTAACAGAGAGTAGAAGCAGTGTTCTGCAAGGGGTTTGGGAATCTCTCCATGGAATTCAATGACAGTGAGATAAAATCAGCACTGGAGAATCCAGGAATCTTCAGGAACCTGCTTAATGGAACATTCCATCGCTGATGCAGGCCCTGAGTTTACAGTTTTTTCTTGTGCAAAAAAGATCAACAAAAGCCAAAGGGAACTGGGAAAATCAGACCTCAGAAATAGCTGCTAAAACGAGCACTGGGTGAAGAAAGTCAGTTTCCTGCAAACGTCTTCCATGTTTCTGCTGTCAAAAGGGGATAAGGATCTGAGCTTCTCCTGCTGCAGGGAATGCTGTTCTATTGGTGAGGGTAGCTCTGTTCCCAGGCAGTTGTTTGATGAGGACCATTCATAGTGTTCTGCTGAAAAGGATAAATTAGCTCAGGTGAGATTAAGCTGCGTCTCATTGCCATGCTTGTTTGCCTGGACTTAACAGGGTACCTCTGCACAGCGTTTCATTCCTCCCCTTGGACCAGTCTCACCAGTCTGTTCCCTCCTTGGTCTATGTTGCTTATACACAGGGACTCCCCCACGTTATCACTGAGCAGGTTTTACCAGGAGCCTCCACGGGTCAGCCTGCCTGTTCATGGGGATGCTTTTGTCCAGTAATTGCACTTTGCTACAGGTTTTAGCAAGATCTGGGAGCCTTGCAGAGAAGAGCCAGCAGGATAGCAGCTTCTACCGTGTATTGTCCCTACAAGCAGAAAGAGGAAGAGATCAGCCCTGGATGCCCAGCAATGCACTGTTGAGGCATTCCTTGCAGCGGCTTCCTCGGGCCTGGGGCCTGTCGCTGCAGTTTCCCTTTAAATGTCTTTGGGAAGTTCGCTGTGGCTGGAGAGCTGCTCTGCAGGCGCCTGCTCCTGGGGCGGTAAAAGGCACAGCTCTGCCGAGGCCGGCCAAGCTGTCACTGCCTTGTGCTGCGGGCAGGCTCTCGCGACAGCCCCTGTCCCGCTCGGCCTTCCGCCAGGCAGCCAATTACCGAGAAATCCCACTGTGTGGCCAGCTTCAAACAGCCGCCGCGCCGGGCCCGGCCCGACCCCTGCCCCACAGCAGCTGGGCCACGGCTGCCTCCCGCCCGCCAGCCAGCCAGCCGGGGGGGCGCAGCGGATGGTCAGCAGGCGAGGGAGGGCAGGCGGGAGCCTGCGGAGCTCTGTCAGGCGGCCGGACAAGGGGCTTCTCAGGAAGACCCTGCCCGGAGCTCTGAGCACCGTAGGTGGGAAAGCGTCTCCAGCTCCTGAATATTCATGTCAGCGGGGCAGAGCCAGGCCCAGCCACCTGCTGCTGGACAGCAGTAGCATGGCCACACTTGTCACAGAGCTGGGAGCAGCCTACGCGCTTCAGTGCCGAAGGGGCCAGCTCTGCCCGCACGCTGTGAAAGCGGTACCTCTTTCCAGAGCCGAACCACCAGCTTCTCTGCAGTCTGAGGGCTCAGGGTCTCTGGAGAGCCCTTGTGGCCTCCAGTCTTTAAAGTAGTTCTGTGCTGGTGTACGCTGTCCTTGCTTTGAGCCTCCAGTTACTTTCCCTTCTCTTCCTCTCTCCATCTCTGTTTATAGCACTTTTTCAACTGAAAAAGCATGATGTGTGGTCAGAGCCTTGCTCCTTTAGCAGGATTCTGTGTGCACCCAGTTCTTCCTTATCTCCATGCTTTTGTCTCTAGCACCCATCCTAGCTGCAGCAGCTGTATTCCTTGTGCTGGGTCACACTCAGTGACCCAGATATCAGCCATTTCCAGCATCATGATGGAAATCATGGAAAGGTTTATGACATTACAACCAGACGCGTCTCCCTTAGCCTTTGTATCTACTAGACCACCACCATTTCCTTCTCCAGCTATCAGGGAGGTCACAGGCAGTACACAGCCTGAGGCCCAGCTAGCAGCTCTCTCAGCTCATAGTTTTACATGGCTTGTCTCAGTTTCTGCCCCACATTTTATTTCTAGCAGAGCCTAAGTGATTGGCAGCTGAGCAAATGGTAACACACCTTATAAGAGGCAAATTCTTGCCATTGTTAGGATGATGGCAAATAGGTAGCAGGGTTTAGCACAGCTGGCTCCTTTCAGCTTCAAGGTTGTGTTCACATGCATGGTCTGTAGCCTGTGGAATGCCTACGCAGCCCAAATCTGCTTCTCTTGCAAGATTTCTTTTCACCCCAAGCTTCAAAGCTTTATTGCTTTGTTTAATATTAAACAATATATTTCCAGTCATTGCTAAATAACTCTCTTGTGTTTTCCTCAAATAAGAAACAGGCTGTTTCATATCTGTGAAGCAAAGGAAACTTTGTCTCTAGTGAGAAGAGAGCACAACACTCCCCACTTATTGCTGCTGCTTTCTCTTGTTGCAGACATTCCTGTGATCCCTGACTTGGAGGGAGTCCAGGAGGAAGATCTGGCCATGCAAGTGGCAGCTCCCCCCAGGTAAGAGCACTGTCAGGTGCTCTTGAGCCTCTCATCGGCAGTGTGAAATGGCTGGTGAAATTAATCTCCTTTTTATCTCGTGCTCTCTGGATGTCAGCAGCAGTGCCATTCAGCAGTGCCATTCAGCTGTGTATTGTGGCAGCGGGGCTCCAGGCTCAATAGGGCAAACTTCTTGTTTCTGATTACATAGAGGAAGCAATTACTGAATCTTCTGTCTCTATATAAAAAAAACCACAACCCTACACTAGAGTAACATATTCGATGTGAAAAGTCAAATTCTCGAAAATGAGGAAGTTCTTGACTTAATGTTGCCTGTATAATCTCGAATGCCTCCAGTACACATGCATTATCACATACATTTTGATTATGCATTGTTGTAGGCTGCTCTCCCCTCCACAGGATATCCTTACTCAAGTATGTAGTTAATTTGCAAAGTACAATTCTATTGTTTGAAGGTGTTATCAGAGTAGTCCTGGGGTTAGCTCACGGGAGATCAGCAAGTTTTAAATACAGGAAATAAAAATTTGGGTGTTTTATCTTAAACATACCAGGAAAGTCCTCTTTTCTCTGTTGGGCCTATTGCCAAGATCACAGACTGGGCTTTCTGTTGACCCTTACTTGGAGGGGTGGGATACCTCACTGCTGACCACAAGTGCCTCTCTCACAGTACGAAGTAGCTGCTGTAATACCATAGCTGTTAACAAAAGTAAATAACACTTTATAGTAGTAAATTTGAAATTACTTTGTGTCTCACCAAAGTTCATTTCTTTGTTTTCTCTCTTCTTTTATAATCCTATCTGTTCCTCCTGTATCCACAGTCTCCCTGCAATAGAAAAGACTTCATGAACAAACACAAACATAAATTAACATAGGTCTTTTCTATAGAGTAGCATCATGTGTGAAGTGTGTCATGATGGTATATTACCCCCTACCCCATGTTTCTCTTTGAAGGCTGCATTTTAGGAAATTGTGTTTGATAGCTGTGACTCAGCTCAGGCATGGAAATCACAAAGTCCTCACTATTCTGTAGCTTGTACCATGGGGTTCTCAGAGCCTGCTTTGGTGCAGCGCTGGGGCTGTTTGAATGTTACGTTCCTGTATTCTTTCTGGCCCTGTGGCTCTTCTCTCCAGCATGCTGGCTGCTCTGAGGGAGACCATGGTTGCTTCACATCCTATTTTCATGCATGTGCACAACCTAGCACACAGATTTGTCAGTGACTGTTCATTTGCTGAATGAGATTTGCTTCTGTCTGGGGACATCCCTCTCAAGAGTCCACATGGGAGATGTGGACACTTGTGATTGGTGTCACCAGACTACTGTCCTTGCCACCCTTCTCCTCAAATGTGCTTCCACACTTACCCAGGCTTGTACTTTGACCCCTTCTGGTTGCAGTGTGCAGGTGAACCGAGTGCTGACCTACCATGACCTGGACAAAGATCTAATGAAGTATGCTGCCTTTCAGACTTTGGTAAGTGGATGTTGCTGTGGGGTGACCAGAGTGCCTCCCTCTCCTTCCAGACTCCCATCATCCTCCACAGTGATACTCAGCTGCACAAAATCCACAGCTCTATCATCCAAACAAGTTGCAGTCTGCCTGCAAGTCTGTTCCTCTGTGCAGTGTGGCTTTCATGCTTGTTTGTGTCTGTAAATAGTGTAGCTATAGTATCTGCTGCTCAGATGAGGCTCCTGCTGTTGTCCTGGACAAAGCATATGTCCGGTATGAGGCAAATGTGCCTATCTGTGGCAGGCCCTACTTGGTGAAATGATGATATCCACTTTCTCTCTGTCTGTAAAACTGTGACTCTGTGTGTGTGTTCATAGGATGGAGAGGTTGACCTGAAGCTCCTCACCAAAGTTTTGGCTCCAGAGCATGAACTGCAAGAGGTGAGTTTTTTGTGGGAGCACCAAAAGGCAAAAGCTTCTTGTATGTCTCAGACTGTACTTGGTAAGTAAGCCTTTGTCAGTGGAGGAGAGAGGCAAGAAGAGTTTGTCCAAGCTGATGGAGGTTTGATTTACCCTGAATATTATTTTAAAGATAGGTAGGGCTTTCTCTGTGTGAGATTAGTGCATCACTGTAATTGGTTCTCATCAGGATGAAAGAACTAGTAAAGGAAAATGTGAATGGCCTAGCACTGTCACAGATCCATGAAAAAACAGTGCTCTGTTGTGTCTTGTCTTTTGGTAGCCACCACGTGGTTTTACAGGGTGGTAAGAGGGACAAAGTCAGAAAGCATTTGGGATGTGGGCAAAAGGATGTTTTAAAGCAGGGCAGAACCTCAATCCAACTGGATGTGCACCCATTTCAGCATGCTTGTCTTTTTCCTCTTGGTAGGATGTCAGCTGGGATTGGGACCATCTCTTCACAGAGGTGTCCTCAGAACTAGTGACCGAGTGGGATCTGGGACAGTCTGAGAGAGAGGACCACCTCAGTCTGCCCTAGAGCACTGGCACACCAGACAACTCATACTTGTATCTCCTGTAAATAGTTTAGCACTTTAATTTTCTATTCACTTGTTTGTATTTGAGAATTTATTTGGGATATGAAAATAAATAGGACTTTTTTTATAGGAAAGGTTGGGAGAAGTTTTGGGTATTTTGTAATAATAATGTTTGTTCTCAAAAGAGATGAAGAATTCTAAATACAATAAAATAATTACTTTGGAACAGTCACTTATATCTCACTAACACCTTTATAGGTATGCAGTGATCGATCTTTCCTCTACCAAAATGCAGCTTCTCTGTAGCGGACCATCTTAAAATAGAGTGTGGTTTTCAGTGATGGCTATCAGAGAAGTTTGGGCTAATAGGATTTGTTTGCGTAGGACGTGAAGATTACCATCTTCCTCACAACAGATGCCATAAGTTAATGCCAGGTTATCCATTTTATGTTTCATCCATCAGCCTCTAGCCATCCGCTGCTAGTTTAACCTCTCTCCTGGAATATTACCTCTGTATTGACTCAGAGGAAGCAGCAACACCACTTCTTACAGCACCTCTTTTTTTCGTTTGAGGTTTCCCAGCTAAATTCTGACCAGGCCTAACCCCACTTAGCTTTTGCAGTCAGATGAGATCACAGCCTGAATGGAGATAGCTTCAGGCAATAGGTAGTTTGCAATGAAAACACTGTTTATTCCATGCATGTGAAAGAATGGAGCCTGCTGCTCTGAAACAAGGTAACTCCCTGGTGGGTGTCCCCTTGGAGCCAACTAAGCCACTCTTATTGTCATCTAAAGAAAAACCCATTTAGCTGTTAATACCTTGCCCCCAAAGAGTCTTGGTCATTATTCTAAGGAAACAGGAACATTACTTCTAAGCCAGTGTCCTTCAAAGCCTTGTCCTGTTGGAGAATCTTGCTATATTCTTCTGGGGGGCAGTGCAGGTGCTGGGAGGAAAGCTCACTGTGCTGCTCTTCTTAACTCGTTTGGTGTAAGAGAGCATTGCATTCCCACTCTTGTACTGACATCAGGACAGGTCAAATAACTCACTGCGAATTCAGTACTCTGCAAAATTTCAGATCAGAGTTGATACGCCAAACAATTCTACCACTGAGAGAAGCAATTGGGTACCAGTCTGGGGCCACCAAAATATGCGGAGGCTCAACTGTCTCAAGGAGAGACAAGCTGTTTTACAACCAAGAAGTCTCCCCTATAGCTAGAAAACTAGGTGAGACAGAAGCTTGGGAGGCCAGTGAATGGAGAATAATCCCGAAGTCTTTCTCTGAGCAAAGAAAGCTGTTTTGGTATGAAGAGAAACTTCCCAGCTGAGCTAGAGTGTGTGTTTCTGTGACACCTGTGGTTCAAAGAGAATTTCAAATGCTTCCTACATTCCAGGAAAAACAATAAATTCAGCAAACTATAATAGTTTAGTAAATCAGACAAATCCAACAACTCAGTCTGGGAGGAAGAAAATAATGGATGCTGTTGGCTCCCCTCATCTGGCTTGCAGCCCTGGGCAGAGATGCTCTGGAGTGGGAGGCAGCTGTGTCTGGGACAGGCCTGTGCCCACACTGGGACCTTGGGAGCCCAGCAGATACCTGGGCAGAGTTTAAGAGTAGGGCTTGAAAAAAAGCACAGCCTCATTTAATTTAAGGCAGAAAGAGGAGGATTTGATCATTTAGCCCAGCCTGCTGTAATACAGGTCATGGCAAGGTCCAGTGAGATGTGGCTGAGCTTTACCTTTCTTTTAGAAAGGCAGATAGTATATTTGAAGGTCTTCCCTGGTTAGTTTTTCTAATACAAGATTGCCCTTATGGTTCAAAATCTGCTTTATTTCTAGACTCAGTTTTTCAGTTTCACATTCTGTTCCCTGAGCATGCTTGTGCTTTTACCCAGTTAAGCAGTGCTGTCAGGTACTTTCTTCCAGCTTCAGTATTTATGTGCACTGTGATCAAGTTGTCTCTTTAATTCCCTTCAATAAACTTAATAGACTGAGACTTGCTTCCATGTCTTTTCAATTCCTTCCCCAGCTGGAGGAGGTGAGGTGGGTGTGTGGCTCCTGGCCTTCCTCCAGCAAGCTGTGCCCTCCCACCTTCCTCCCACACTGGTGTTTTGGTTGCAGTGCTGGGAAGGTGGCTGAAACCTGTTGCTTTTTCTCTCTCAAGTCCTGATGCTGGCAGAGAACAGCCTGCTCCTGTTACTGTTCTTGCTAAAAAAAGCCCATGAGGTGCTTTTGTGTGCCCCATTCTGCTCTTGGTGCACGGTGATACACCAGTATGTGTTAACTGTGACAAAGCTGCCTCAGGAACCTGCATTTCTGAAAAGTCCCATGGAAAGAACGTGCAAAGGAAGAAATGGCAGGTATCCATCTTTTCTTGTAGCCTGAAAAGGTGTAGCTCTGGTTGATTGTCAAGTGAGGTGGGAAGTGAGACAGTTTTCGGAACAGTGTGCCTAGTTCCTAAGAGCTCACATCAGCCCTCTGGGCTGTGCCTAGCCAAGGAATATTCCCTGTTGGTCTCCACAGACCTGTATCACAGTGGGATAAAGCAAGGTGTAGTGGTGTAGCTGGAGTCACACAACGAATCTGTGGCAAAATCAGTATTAGAAACAAGTAACCTCAAGTTCCTGATTCAAGCATGGCTTTCATATACCTGATGAGCAGTTTCCATCTTCAATTTAAAGATAGCAGTTCAGTGTAGAGTCTTGCGTCCTGCTTACTCTTTGTTCTGCTTTGTTCATACAGTGCTGAGGGAGAGCTGCAAACCTGTCAAAGTTTGTGTTGTCAACAGCATGTTTAGCTCAGTGAGCTGATCTGGGGTGTCTGCCTAGGGATTTGCTGGGATTCTGGATGGCTTTAAGTATCAACCTGCAGGTAGCCTCTTGCAGGCTCAATGCTCAGTAGACTAACTGGGCAAATGGCAGGCCTCATCACAGATGAAGTAAACGGGCAGAAAGGAAAAATTACTTATAGATCCTATCAGTTTTAGGACTTTCTGGGTTTGCTTATAATAATCAATACAATCTTTATAAACTTTCTTGGTAGAGATGCCTTACCAGAGTGCAGTTTGTTGATGGAGGAGGTATATTGAGGCTGAGACAGCATATGCAGCACTGGAAAAAAAATAGAGAAAATAAAAGCTGAAAAAAGGCCAGACCCAGCAACTTTCCATTGAAGTGCCTCTTAGAGGGACCCTGGCTGGCTGTTTTATTAAGTGTGACAAAGTGATGGGAGGTGGGGGGGAGCTATGTTAATAAGTTGGAAAGGTACCACCATTCCTCTCGCCTGAGTGTCTCAGGGAAAGTGGAATTAATTCATGGCATATGCTCCTAGCATCTGCTGCAGTGACCCGGGTTGGCAGGAGTGCGGTTCCAGGCAGTGTCTGCCAGAGCCTGTATTCCCCACTACTCTTTGGTCAGGCCTTGCTTGCTGCCTGCCCATGGCCAAGAGTGGAGACAATGTGGCTGCTCTGGCTGGGCATACACCCAGCTGCCCACCTACCACCCTGGTGGGACCTCACAGTCTGGCCAGGGTCTTTCTCCTTCTTCAGAAGGAGTACTGCTCTAGACTTGAGAGGAAAAAGGGGATGTTTGGATAGAAAAGAGACCAATCTGAATAGAAACTAATGCAGTTTGTCCCAAGCAACCTTAATTCCTCCCACAGCATTCCCTGACAGTGTCTCCTGTTCTCCATTCTTCTGATTTGTTTTGTGGCTTGCTGTGAGGCTCTGACTCCTCAGTCTCCTTCCTTCTTTTCTACTGCATCCCTACAGATGATTTGATCTTCTCCTTGACAGAGAAGAGAGAGGTTGAATTTGCTGGTAGGCGGGATTTAATTCTCTGTTTAATGGCTCCTGGGAAATAACTTTCCACGCCTTATTTCCCCTTGACTGACCTGCACCACAGCCAGGAGCTGTATCCAGCTAGTACAGGTGGGTGCAGTGTGTTGTTTGCAGGCTGAAGCTGTCTTTGCCTGTGCCTCATGCTCTGCATGTGAGCTTTCCCTTGGGAAAGGCACCCAGAATCAGTCCTTCACTGGCTGCTCTTTCTTCACCTACATCCTTCCACCTTTTTGAACAGATGCCTAGGGTATGGGATATTTTTGTGGCCTAAAGAGCTGACAGACCCAGGAGAAACCGCAGCAGTGGGTGATCCCCAGGTAGGGCAGAGATGCTTCATGCTGCTTCTGTGCTCTCCCAGAAGCTGTCCCTACACCTCTGCGGCTTCTCACTCTTGTGCTGCCTTTTAAAATGTGGCATTTCCATCCTGGGCTTCGCTGGGACTGCACAGAACTGAGTGAGG
Organism: Agapornis roseicollis; assembly: GCA_002631895.1. Taxonomy (NCBI): domain Eukaryota; kingdom Metazoa; phylum Chordata; class Aves; order Psittaciformes; family Psittacidae; genus Agapornis; species Agapornis roseicollis. The sequence goes on from NDXB01016081.1 coordinate 147,033, forward strand.
GCCAAGACAGGGTGTCAGCTGTGGGGCACCATGATGGATGCACAATCAGCTGCCCTGGTGAGACCAGTCCTCCTATGGCCATGCTTTACCTGGAGGGAAGACCTGCACTCCTTGCAACCACAGCCTGGGAAATACCCTAGAATCCTAGAATCATAGAATAGTTAGGGTTGGAAAGGACCTTAAGATCATCTAGTTCCAACCCCCCTGCCATAAACAGGGACACCTCACACTGAAGGATGCACCCCAAGGCTCTGTCCAGCCTGGCCTTGAGGACCGCCAGGATTGGAGCATTCATAACTTCCTTGGNAAGATCATCTAGTTCCAACCCCCCTGCCATAAGCAGGGACACCCCACACTAAACCATGCCACCCAAGGCTTCATCCAACCCGGCCTTGAACACCCCTAGGGATAGAGCATTCACAACTTCCCTGGGCAACCCAGTCCGGTGCCTCACCTCCCTAACAGGAAAGAATTTCTTCCTTATATCCAATATAAACCTCTTCTGTTTAAGTTTGAACCCGTTACCCCTTGTCCTGTCACTACAGTCCCTAATGAAGAGTCCCTCCCCAGCATCCCTATAAGTCCCCTTCAGATCCTGGAAGGCTGCTATGAGGTCTTCATGCAGCCTTCTCTTCTCCAGGCTGAATAACCCCAACTGTCTCAGCCGGTCTTCATATGGGAGATGCTCCAGTCCCCTGATCATCCTCGTGGCCCTTCTCTGGACTTGTTCCAACAGCTCCATGTCCTTTTTATGTTGAGGACACCAGAACTGCACACAACGCTCCAGGTGAGGTCTCACGAGAGCAGAGTAGAGGGGCAGGATCACCTCCCTCGACCTGCTGGTCACGCTCCTTTTGATGCAGCCCAGGATACGGTTGCTTTCTGGGCTGCAAGCGCACACTGCAGCCGGCTCATGTTCATTTTCTCATTGACCACCACCCCCAAGTCCTTCTCGGCAGGGCTGCTCTGAATCTCCTCTCTGCCCAACCTGTAGCTGTGCCTGGGATTGCTCCCATCCAGGCCTAGGACCTTGCATTTGGCATGGTTGAACTTCATGAGGTTGGCATCAGCCCACCTCACAAGCATGTCAAGGTCCCTCTGGATGCCATTCCTTCCCTCCAGTGTATCCACCCAACCAGACAGCTTGGTGCCATTGGCAAACTTGCTGAGGGTGCACTCAATCCCACTGTCCATGTCAGTGACAAAGATGTTGAACAAGACTGGTCCCAACACCGATNTCCAGGCCTAGGACCTTGCATTTGGCATGGTTGAACTTCATGAGGTTGGCATCAGCCCACCTCACAAGCATGTCAAGGTCC
>NDXB01016083.1:7913-22767 GCA_002631895.1 Agapornis roseicollis
GGGGGAGATCTCTTCCAGCAGAGTGGAAGATCCACTAGCTTTATCCAAATAGTATTGTCAAATTTACAGTGCACTAAATAATGAATCAAATCTTCAATATACTCCAGCAAGCAGCAACCAGCTGCTCCCAGACAGGGTCCTGTTCAATTTGTCCTTCATGAGTTTCTATTTCCAGTACTAGGGAAGGTAATTTTGCCAGTGCACATCTAAATCTGTGCCTTTTCAATCTTTTTTTTTCCTTTGTATTTTTATTGCAAAGGCATTTAAAACGTCTACCAATAGCTGGGGCTCCATTAGCACCAAACACCATCCAAGACCATAGACAAAAAAGGGCCCTGCATCCTTGTCCAGGGGAATCTACCATGGTAGACAGAATGGCATTTCAGGGGGCAAAGAGAAGAATAAATTAGCTGTGTCAAAATCACATAGGATTGTGTGAATGTCACTTGGAGATTATCAGTGTGGGCAGGGAAACGTTTATGGAAAGGTTGAGTTGGAATGAAGTAGGGGGAGGATAAGATTATTTTCTTAGCTAAAGAATAGAAAAAGGATAGAGGTGGAGAAGGATGGGAAGCTGGGTGTGCTGTAGTTGTATGGATGGGGTGGAGTTCAGTGGTGGATGGTGGTCATGGAACAAATTGCTGTAGATGCTGCAGACTTGGCAGGACCTCTTTTCTCACGTCGTATCTGTGGGATGTGGGAGAGGGACCTGCCATCTCCCACAGCTTAACTCTGTATGATTTGGGTCCTTCTCTCCCAGCCCTTCAACATCCAGTATTTTCTTGACCCTTCAGCTCAGCCTCTTCTTTTTTCTGTCACCTGAAAGAAGGAAAACCTCTATTGCTCCATTCATTATTAAAGCTGAAGTTCAGTTGTTACATCATGTTTGTCCTTAGTTCAATGCTAAAAATGTGAAAGAGGGCATAGCTTTGCTCATAGAGTTTCATCCATCTTTTTCAATGTAAACATGCCACTTCTGGTGATAGCTTTTATACGTCTGTTGGTTTTCCCTGCTTATGAAATGTGTCTCCATAACTTAGATGGGGAGGATCAGTGATGCCTTCCCTATAACTTTGTGGTAATATATCAGACAGCTTTCTAGCTGTGGCTGGCTTTCCTCTAGGAGCATGCAGCCAAGGTTTTGGTGTCCAGAATAAAACCTGTTTTCTTCCAGCAGCATGACCTTCCCATGATGGCTTCAAAATATATTTTAATAGCAATTTTGCAACTTCCTATATCTGTTAGAATGTCTTTACAAAACAGTCTGTGAATAAAATGGACTAGATTTGATACATTTTATTCATGTGAGCATTCAAAGCACCTAATGGTGTGAGCATTGTATATTATATTTGGCACAACATGGAATTCTGTAGATTCCGTATTTCTCCTTCAAAAGCTAGTGACTGCATCCTGAGTTGAAAACATTTATCTTTCTTGGTAGCTCTTCGCAAACTCTGTTGATTCAGAGTATCAAAGAAGAAATCTTTTCCTAGATCTGAAGACTGAGTAGTTTATAGTAAAATAACTCTGAGGACAATAACCAGTTAATTAAAATAGACATGAAAACCTGTTGGGTGCATAGAATTATAATTTTCAGCAAAATATATAATGTACTGCTTCCCTCTTGCTTATTTATGTCATTTGGTTGCAGCATGATTTGAAATAAAAACATCTGCAAAAAAAGCATAATATTTTTAGCTCACTAAAAATACATATTTTATCATAAGAGAATACTTAGTGCCAGCATTTAATTCTTGGCATAACATTTGTCATCCCCAAATACTCTTTCAATATCGGGATGAAATCTTCTGAATTCATTTCCTTTTAGCACATGTTAGTTTTCAGAAGACTTCATCTTATCAATAAGTCATTGGTAATGTCAGAATGCTGCAATTCTGATGAGTGAGATGCCAGCAAAACTTATTAAACTGGATTTAAAAGAAGACAGAGTGTAGGCAGAACTAGTTGTGATGAAAGGCTTGTGGGTCAGTGACTCTGAGATTTCCGGCTGGCCATTTTAGATTGTTTTTTTCTCCAGCGATGTGAATGCAATGAGTTCTCCTACTTATTTCTGCCCCTGGTCAGCATGCATGGTGAAGCAAACAGGGCTTGTTTTAGGAAATCTGCGTTATGCAATGCCATATCAACCTGCAGGTTTGCCTTGTGACGTGGGCAGCAGGAGGAATTCTGTCTCACAGCTCCTCCTGCGTCAGTCCAGGGCTGATTTCAGTGCTTTTTTTTTTTTCATAAATCTCCTTCTGGAGTTAAATATTGCAGACATTTCCATCAGATTTTTGTGAAAGAAACCCCCTTTCTCTTGCAGGCAGCCATGGGAGCCTGCGCAGCCCCTGGCAAGCATTGGTGTCTCTAGCACCACTTCTTACACCCTTGGCTCTGAGCTCACCCAGCGAGTCTCTGGATGAAGCAGCACTTACAGATTGCCCTCACACCTGCAAAAATCTCCCCTGGTTTTCTAGCTCCCTGCAAACTTGGTTACCTTTTAGGCCATTACTTTAAAACCTCAATTGCACACTCTCTAGTGTGAGGGCATTCTCTTTAAAGGAAGGATTTCTGTCTGAATATATGTGGTCCTAATACATCACTTCCCAGCTGCTGTAACTTCCCTGGGATGGGCAGAGCTGTGATGATTTATGCCAGATGGAGATGAGGCTTATTATATGTGTTAGGAACACATACTGCAAAAAAAAATCATTGTTTATGGTCTTGACAAAATTGTGCCTGTTGAAAAAAAAGAAACAAAGCAGCTGTTAGTTTAAGCAGAAGTAATGAGTGTGCTGTGTAAAATTTGAAGGACTGTTTTACTCAGTTTCCCCTTGTTTTGATGTGAGCACACAGACCCTCAAAGTCTGTAGTAACAGCAACTGAAATTTTTCAGCTAAAAGAGGATTTCCCATGATATCTCCTAGCTGTGGAATGTGAAGTGAGGCATAAATATAAGTGAATTAAGTCTCAAGAGGTTGCCTGTTGATTGTCAGTAAAATTATGAAAAGCATGTAAGTCACCTAGACTCCTTTAGCCTCTTGATCTTTATGTATCTTTATGTAGAATGTCTTTATTTGATCTTAATTAAAACCAGCTTTCCATGAAGTCATTACTTCATGGTTGGAATAATAATTGCATGTGATCCCATATCACCTTTTAATCTCTTTTAATATGATCAAATGTTTGTGTGTATGTATGTATAAATTTTTGCATAAGAATTTGTGAATCTAGGCCAGTAACGTTAAATTAGGTTTGTCATTGTATTGTTCTTTATTTCCCCTAGCCTATTATTCTCATGTTTTACCATGCGTTGCAGGTCAAAGGAAAATGAGATTATATGGAAAAGAGTGGGGAATAAAAGGCAATTGTGCTTCATGTAGTCTCAAACATTTAAAAGAAACTCATGCTCATGACTGTTTTTGTTACCACAACAGTTAGAAATGCAAAGTCTCTATTTAGTCACAAACATTTCTTAAACAGAAGGAGAATTTAGGACTCCTGATTGTCATTTTGTAAGATTTAGGTCTGCCAGAACTTCAGTGGAAACAAATTTGCTGCCACAGGCTATCATCCATCTTCCCAGCCCATGGTCAGTAGTAGCTTCTTGAGTGGCAATGCAGAAATCAGTAGGGTTTAATGAATACAATCCTGATAGAGACAAGCATGTGTGATGGTTTCTAACCTTTAGCCTGTGAGTGCCACTTTCACATTTTTCATCTTCAGGTTTGGCTCATTTATTATCATTACCAAGTGTCTGAAATATATACGTGCATGTCCATGATACCATGTCAGGCAATAAATCCTATGTCATCATGCAAGCAGGAGATGGAGGTTCAAGAAGCTGTGACTTCTCTGAAGTCAGCGTGCAACCAGTCATAGTGTACAGCAAGGACCTCAGCCTCTGCTTCTCCTGTTGCTTCTAAGGAGTAAGACCTCCCTGATGTCTGATGTCAGCATCTTGAACAATGGTATGGGGTTGGTAGGTGCTAAGGTGCTAGTCTTGAGTCCACAAAACCCATGCAAGAGCAGGCGGGAAGCTAGCTGGAGGTGAGCAGGACCCACCTGCAGGCAACTTACCATCCAAGTGGTCTTTTGTGGTGGTGTTGGTCACCCACCTATGTGGAGTCAAGGAAAGGCTTTCAGGGCATTCAGGCTGTGTCCTGAGAACTGAAGAGGTCTTTTGAGCTGGGGGGGTTTAAGCATATGAGAGCAGGGCTAAAACTGTAGTGGAAAATGGCATTTATCTTTCTGAATAAATACAGGAGATAGCAAAATCTTATTTGTTTGTACTGTTCTTACTTCTTGCCATGCCTTAGAAAATATGCATGTTGGGGCTTTATTTTTGCATGCACATTTTGTTTACATAACCAGTACAGTTTTATCAGCAGGAACCGATGTTAACTGACAAAGCAAGAGGGAAATATTCATTCTGTGCATAGTGATATCACAGAAACAATGTGTTTGAAGACTTGTACTTCAAAAATATGCCTGAGAGGAATGGAAAAATTTCAGGCTTATATTGTAAAAACACGAATCACAACAGCTATTATCTCTTAAGAAATGGCATTCCAGCTCTTTGATTCAGTCATTGATGATTTCCCTTTTCAAACTGTGGTTCTTTCTTACCCTCTTAAGAAACATCTGGGCTAACCCTGGCTATTTGTAGAAATGTTTGCAATTCATAGATTAAAAGAAATTAGACATAGAAAGGACCCCTAAAATTATCTTGTCCATTTCCTGAAAACATGAAATTGCAAAAGAATTAGGCTAAGTATACACATTAAAATTTGGAACTGATATGCAATATGAAGACAAAATATGTCAAGATTTTTCAGTTGTAAGAATGATGGAAAATGTATTTTTTTAAAGGAACAGTAAATAGAAGAGTAGCAAAAGCTCTTACAAAGTTCGCGTAGGATTTTCTGTTTGTTCCTAGGCAGTTAGCTATCTTTCAGGAATTTGCAGATGAAATTGAAAAGCCTTAGATTTGGCCAGTTCGAAGTTGATTCAATTTTCTAATAAAAGAGAGCTTTAAACAAAAATAATTCCTTTAAAAATAACTAAACCTTCCAATTTTAGCAAGGTTTTTCTGGCTATTTTATCTTCCTCACCCTCCCCTATATTAAAAAAAAAAATACTAAAAATTCGACTAGTTCTGTTGCCAGAATGGCTTCTTTAAGGAAGTCTGAGAAGGATGCTGAAGTTTCTTGTAAAGATTCAGCTTTTGCAATGAAGCAAGTTTTCTCTGTGGCCCTTAGTAGAGACATTCCACACATTCTCTTATCATCTCAGTGAAGTACTTGGTGTGCCTCGTGCTATATGGCCGTGCCTTCAGTTCAGCTATGTGGAGAAGGTGATGCAGGAATGGCTACCATCAGTTTTCCAGTAAAGGGAATGTCTCTGTAGGTTGGAGGCAGCCAGTTGGTGCGATGTGAATCTCAAGCACCTGCAGATGTTTGGGGGTATTAGGTGTGTGTTTCTGTGTGCTTCTGCATCTGCACAAGCTCAGGCCAGCCACAGTCAGAAGGCAGATTGAGCACTTGCCCAAGGCTTCCTAGGCTGTCTTATGTTAGCATTGGAGCTATGTAAGGACAAAAGTATATAAAATGAGATGACAGGTTTCTCCAGAGTAGTAGCCTAGGAAGAGTGTAAACACAGGGCAAACATAAGTAGTCTTTCTTGAATGCACCTGGGTTTTGCAGCTAGAGGATTTTCTCAGTCAGAGACAGCATCTTAGTGTTTAAAACCATTCATCTGTGATTTGATTTGAAATTTCTCCATTTTTGTATTAGGAGGAAAAGCGAGCAATCATTCCTCATTCACTGTCTTCACAGTGCTCATGATTATCTAGATTTCAACTAGCAGCACACAGTGACCTCGGCTCCTGTTTAGAGACCTAGACTATGCCCTTCCAGAAGTACAGATTAGCAGCTGATTTTTGTCATTCCCTTCGGGTCTGAGACAGGTTTCACTGTGAAGAAACAAAAATTGAAATGACAACAAACTCTGAGAATTCTCTGGCCACCTGTACTGATGTCATTTATAGAAAGTAAAATTGTATTTGCTTGCACTAGTGCTGAGTCACAAAGCGTTGAGCACTAGAAAACTCAATTTTTGGGAAAGCTTCTAATTTCCTGTTTTTCAGGAGGAAGGGGATAAAACAAATGATGGTGGGAGGAGAGGGTAAAGGAATAGAGAGAATAAATCTAAATAAAGAAGAATGTCAGAGTATCCAACTCCAGGAAGGCTAATTCATTTTAGCCCTGCTGGTTCAAACAAGCAGTAATGCAGAGTATAATATACAAGCTCTACTAAATCATTCCTATATGATAGGCTGTGATCAATGACAATTTAATGAATTCATTTTAAAACTAAGTCAGAATGAGAAAAACTAGTTATTTGAAAGAGTACTTTACTAAAATAAATTGAGTCAATAAATATGCTATTTGTCATGCAGAGTCCAGTTAAAGTCTTGTTTGCTAACAAAAATGCTGTCATCACAGAGCCTAATAGAAGCAAACTATCTGGAACTATCCACTGTAAATAGACAAATACCATCTGAAAGCGGAAAACAACCATTGCGGCTTAACAAAGAATTGTATACTGCACACATCAACAAACTCAGTAGGGTTGCCCACCTCAAAATCTACTATTTTGTTTGTTTCCAGCTTATATACTGATTCAGTATGAATGGTCTGCTGGTGGTAGAAAAACAAGGGATGTATTTCTTCTATGAAGTGAATTTTAATTGTTGTGTAGTGAGGGTTTCTCTTGCTTGAAACAAATGTGCCATGAAATTCAGTATTAAACTGCAAAAGACTGCTTCAGTGAACTTGGATGGATTAGTACAGGCTACTAGAACAGGGATAAGCTTCATATCTTTCCAAACAGAATTTTTCATTAATTTTCACAGCTATCCGTGTTTAGTGAAGACACAAGACAGCTTTTTACTCTGCTGTGTTATCCACACTTTGCTCTATTCATGTAAGTTGAAGGGATGTGGCAATTCTCAGTCATTTTAATTCAGATAGGGGTTGGAAGTGTTAACAGTGAAACACCATCAACCCAAGATGGTCAGGTCTCTCAGGTTTGGGTTATTGGGTATTGGATCGATGAAGCCTGGTTTTCAGATATGATGAACTGGTAGCAGTGGATATTCAGCTTGGAGGGCATTCATCATGATCCCAGGGTTTGGCAAGCACATTCTAGCATCCTTTGGATTGTAGGGTGTGAGGAGAAGAAAATGCTCCAAAGTCTTGTTGGATACTTTGAAAATGGGGTTTGCTAACTCAAAGGAAAATAAAATTAATGTTTCAAAACCCTAAAACAGAGATTATGGGGAATTTCTGTGTGATTAAAGAACCTGATTTTGACCTTTCACTCTTTAAATTTGGAATACAACAGCTGGGGCATTTTTAGAGTTTGCATCATGTGGCCAGAGATCGGCTGATTTAAATCTGCCCTGCAGTCATCTTAGGCACATTGTTCATCCACTCCCAGAGCTGCATTTTCAAAAATGAGTTAGGAATCCAAATCTGTCTGGCTTTCTATGAAACTTAATCTTGTATGAATCTAAGTTACTCCTTAGTTTGGATTTAGGATCCCAAGTGCCTGAAAGCTTTAATACTCCACAGGCTATCTACAAAGTCTTTTTAGCTCTGATTATTGAGTGATTCCTAATTGAAATTACAGTTTCGGTTATTTGTATCTTTCTTGGTGTTCCACTAACCACACAAAAAATAGATTTTTCCTGATAATACAGAGCCTACAAGTTGCAGTTTGGGTTATTTTTTGTCATTTTGATGGCTTTGTTCTTCTTGCTTTCCTCTTGTCACTAACCTGTGGTATTTTTCATTTCAGCTGTTTCCACTACTAGGAGTAAAGACCAGAAAAGACAAAGCAGGATGAAAAGATGGCTGACTTCTTGTTACCACCGGGTACTAACAGCTTCCACCGGTTCACGTCTGAATCCTTGGCTGCTATTGAGAAACGAATTGCGGAGAAGCTCGCAAGGAATGCAAAGCAGGAATACAGAGAGCAGCTGGGTGAAGATGAGAAACCTCAGCCTCAGTTTGATTTGCAAGCTTGCAAGAAGCTGCCCGATATCTATGGGACTGTTCCTCCAGAGCTCATTGCGGAGCCTTTGGAGGACCTTGACCCTTTCTACAGTGATCGTAAGGTGAGCACCAACCAGCCATAATGCTTCTTTGCTTTGCTTTGTTTTGAGCGTTCTAGTTTTATATCTTTCTACAGCCAGTAAAAATGCTTTCTTCCAGATTAAGGATTAGTTTCAGCATGAGCAAGAATCCCACAAAACATCTAAGTGTGAGGGCAAAGATGGATAAAAAGAATAATTAAAACTTTGGTGTTTTCAGGTAACTTTGAGTATGAATATACAGTGTCTGAAAAGAGCAGAGCAGTAGCCAAGTTAAATTAAGCTAGAGGTTTTTATCTACCCTATCTTGTTTTCTGCATGAGTCTTGACTCTTCACAGGTCTGTTGTTTATCACTTAAGCCCCTTAATGTTAAGGGCTTCTGGGTGACTTCAGTCTTGTGCTAGCACTCTGCACAAGAGCAGGAAGCACCTCCACAACCATTCCTGGAGAGCAATCGTTTTTTACCTTCCAAAGGATAATTCAACACTGTTTAAGATGACCAAAACAGAGCTGAAGGGAGATGTGAATAGCATGTGCAGTGCTGGCTCTTTGCAGAAGGGTAAGCTTCATCCCAAAGCAAGCATCACCTGATGAGGAATCACGTGTAGGCTGGAACAAAGCCATAACAGCACACACAGCTTCTGTCAAAAGGCTGTTGACAGCAGAGCAGGGCTGGTTGCTTACTACAGGTCATTCCCCTTTCCAAACATTTCACAAAACTGAGGACAAAATAAGGCTTGGAAGCACAGTGTATTTTTAGGCAGCTTCTAGTTCTTTCAGGTACTGATGTTCCTGATTTTGGGCTATGCTGTTTCCCATAATCAGTGAATTAGTATGACCACAATGCTTCGTCTATTAAAATAGTGTAGAAACAGGTACAAGAACTACAGAATAAAAGTTAAATTGATAAAGACAAATAGATTACTTACCTGTAAGGGCCGGAATTAATTCACCTTTTTAATTTGCCTGCTATCCCCAGGGGCAAGCAGCAGGATAGAGATTTGCAATTTTAGTGTCATGAAGGTCTTAGCCTCCAGGTGGGCAAGTTGCTTAGAGTTTTTCTATTGGGTGTCTTGATCCTGTCACTGAGTGCATATGAGTTGCTCTGTGAATGCTGAGGCATTTGCAAAGCTCTGTAAGTTGGCAAGCATCCATTCAGCATTACTTTGGATTTAAGGTAACTCACAGTATTGATTTCCTCTGCCCATATTAACTTGAGTGCAATGACAGTGCCTCAGTGCCAGGATCGGCCCCTGCTGTGGAACTGTGCCTCATGCAGCTGCTTACTTGGTGAGACAAAAAACATTGACTGAGAGCAACAAAGGGATCAAGGTAGAGAAAATGGAGTAACAGCATAGCAAGGTCACTAGCATTTGGGAAGAGCACATCATAAAAGTCCCTCCACCACATTTTAGTCACTGTGTAACTTTTTATTTTTAAAGGTGATTCCACTCTCATTCCAGCCTTATGGTAGAGGAGATGACACAGGACCCTGTAAGGACTGAAGGAATGAAAAATAGTTTGGATATTGCAATAGGACAGGCAACAGTTCTGCTGGGAGGGTCTTGAGCAAAACCCTTCACTAAGTGAAAAGGAATTTGGGGGTTTTGAGGGGAGTGGGGAAGAAGTGTGGGATCCTGTTAGGAACTTCACAATGGGACATGGGTTGGGAAAAGCTGAGCATAAATGAAAATACTGAATGTTCTCATTTTCTATTTTGTTTTCCAGACATTTATAGTACTGAACAAAGGGAAGACAATCTTTCGATTTAGTGCCACTCCTGCCTTGTATATACTTAGTCCTTTCCATCCAATCAGAAGAGCAGCAATTAAAATTTTGGTACATTCATATCCTTTCTGTTGATTTCCCTCCTCATGTATTTTATGGAGTTTTTAAACACAGATGGATGGAAGTCAGAAACCATTTTATTTCATTAAGCTGTTTTAAATCTTTCTGCTGAATTTGCTTGCAGAAGCAGAAATGCACTTGGATTTTTGGTTTGGTTCATTTTATATTGTTATGTGAACTGTGAAAATGGCTGTATTATACTGCTGGCATCAGATAATGTGAACTGCACTGGAGAGTCTGCTGACTTTACTCAGGATTAAAAGGTGTGAAGGGCCTGAACATGTTTAGTAGAGAGCCAGTGGAAGAAACTGGGTGTAGTACCTCAGCAAGGGAACCAGGAGGTTGGAGCATACCTTGGGAAATCCACACTGATGGAGTGCTTTGCTACTGAGCATTTGAGCAACCTCTCCCATGAGAATTTGTGACAGCATATGCAGATGCAGTTTAATTTTGAACTGCCTCAGAAATTAATTATTTTAATCTCCTGAAACAAAACATTTTTTAAATAGTGTTTTGTTGGGGTTTTTTGTGTTCTTTTTTTTTTCTTTTTTTTTTTTTTTTTTTTTTTTTTTTTTTTTTTTTTTTTTTTTTTTTCTTTTTTTTTGTTGGTTTTTTTTTTTTTTTTTTTTTTTTTTTTTTTTTCTTTTTTTTTGTTGGTTTTTTTTTTTTTTTTTTTTTTTTTTTTTTTTTCTTTTTTTTTGTTGGTTTTTTTTTTTTTTTTTTTTTTTTTTTTTTTTTCTTTTTTTTTGTTGGTTTTTTTTTTTTTTTTTTTTTTTTTTTTTTTTTCTTTTTTTTTGTTGGTTTTTTTTTTTTTTTTTTTTTTTTTTTTTTTTTATTTTTTTTTTTTTTTTTTTTTTTTTTTAATTTGCTTGTTGAAATGCGTTATACAGCTAGGAATGAAAGTACAGGCTTGCCTGATGGACCTCCCGATGGAAGGTTGATGCCTGATTTCCCTAAGCTCTAGTTCTGAATTTATGCAAGATATGCTGCAGTGTTTGGTTTTCACCTGGGTTTTAAACACTGGCACAGAAACATTATATTCTGACATAGTTGCATCTCGCTGGAAGACCAAATGGACCCACATGTTCAGCTTTGTGTGAACATAACTAAAACTGCACCTTTTTTCATGGGTTATCTTCTTTCTCTAAGGCGCACATGGAAGACCTGGCAGTGATAATTCAGATTTCACATGCAGCTGTGATGATCATGTGATGTTTTAGTAACAAAAATCCCTCATTTGTACTGCTTATGTCCACCACAGAGAACTAGTAAATACAAAGCAGGTAATGTCTTAGCATCATTGGTTTATTATAAAGTTTCAAGGGGAGAATAAACCAAAAATACTTCCCCCCCACCTCAAAAAAATACAAACAAAACAACCCAAAAAAACCAAGTAAAAACCAAACCCAAGAAAACCCAGAAAGAAACCAGATTCTCAGTAGTTTTCCATATAGTGAGGAAAAAAAAAAAGAAAGTGCAGATATAGATAATCTAGCAAGAGGAAAAATAGGCAAAGCTTCTAGTTACAATAAGTCTATACAAAAATGAGTATGTGATATCAGCCAGGATATTATTATGATTATTAAGAATACACCATACAATTTTACAGAGAGATTTGCTTATGGATCAGATTATGCATGCACGCAGTGCAGCACTTGCTGCTGCATACCCAACAGTGTTTATTAGGTACAGTTACATCAGCACAGCCTTGCTGAAGTTAATTGAAGTCAATGAATTGGCACAGGTATGGCTAAGAGAAGAATCTGAAAATTTAACTGAGAAAAACAGCATATATATTCGAACATTGCCTCCAGCTTTGGAGACCTTTTCTGTCTTCTGCTTACTTCCTTCTACACCACCTGGTGTAGCCAAGAGGTCACAAGTATGTGTAATACACAGGAACTGCATGCCCTTTGTAACAGTCAACCCAAAGAAAAGTGTGCAATAAATCCTTTTCACATTACTTCCAAGGCTAAAGACCACAGAGGAGTGAATTTGAAAGATATGTCAGGAACGGAAATATTGTAAATTGTGGGAGTGGAAGGTCACAATGTAAATAGCATTTTAGATACAGAAAGACTCAAGTTATGACCTAGTGTTGATAATGTCAGGAAATCCAACAGCTCAATCTTTGGCAAGCACAGGCAGGAGGCAACAGCTGTAGTCCCAGTGAAACAGTGGTGAAGTTCCTGCATTAGGCACTGATTTGTTTTCTGTCGATAAAGACCTTTCACATCAACCTGAAAAACAAAGGCCAATTGGCTGAGCAGGCAGTCAATATGCCAGGCAGAAAGGAGCCTGAATTGGCAGGTACTCAAGCAGATAATATCACAGTCATGAATCTGGGAACCAGATCTATTGTCTTGTGTGAGTGTAATCAAGCAATCTTTATTTTCTTCAGGCAAAAGCCAAAAAAAGAACATTAACAAATGGTGCCCTGTCACGGAAGTGTCTGAAGCATCTTCTCTAGTAGATGCAATATTTCCATTTCCAGTCATTAAGTGTACCATGAAGGCTAACAGTAGAACAAAATAGAAAGGACAGAGTAAAATTGTCCTATATAGAAGCTGTGGGTGTCACATTTCTTGGTTAAGTAGCTGTATATGGAGTTCTTCCTCTGAGACTTCAGACTACAGGATAGATCCTGTATATTCAACTGCTCATCCAGACAGACTAATCAGTCTAGTCATTCAAAAATGCACTCTTCCAGAGGAAAAAGCATCCATAGCCTCCTAGTAAGCTGAATTACTTCAATTAAAAATGTATCCCTAAACCTTTTCTAAGTACTTCTTCTCTTCTTTGGAATCTATGAGGCCTCATGAAGGGACCATGGACCAGAACAAGACCCTGGTCCATTTCTATCACAGAGGACACAGGGAGTGTAGGTCTGCGTCCCAGTGGATGGATGCTTTTTGCCTTTTGCATCATTACTAGCTATTATTAGCATCTTCCTTTACAATCTCCACCTCCTAACATTTCACTGATATCTTATGCTTAAAAGACTCCTCTTAGTTCTTCTAGCCTGCAAGCCAAGGACCATTCTGTGGTGTCTTTAGGTTCTCCAAGCAGTTTGCAGTCCTATATAAAGTCATAGCAATTGCTATTCCTTGCTTCTCTAGGTAGTATAGATAGCTGCTGTTTGCCGCAGATCCATAATTGGGTTTTGACCAAAATTACCTTCCTTGAAGCAAGAATTATGGATTCTGGCCCATTGAAAAAAAGAACAAAAAAGAACCCCTCAAACTCTTCTTAAAGAATTTTCAATCTTTGTTCATATTTTCTGCTTGCAGCGTTTCTCCCATCTGATTTTACACACTTTTGTCCATAAGGGAAAATGAGACCTTGTAAAGCACCAATTATATGTACTATCGATTGGGACTAACCTTGCTTGCACATATTATATGTAATTTGGCAATGATCACTTAGAAACCTCTAATAATCAGTCTGCTAATTAACAATTATCCATCATAATGAAGTCTAGAATAGAAGTATGCTGTGACTCAATAACTTTGTGCAAGGAGATAAAATTTGTAAGTTTTAGAACCAGTTTGTGCAATGCTTACTCTATAACTTCAAATTGGAAAGAATAAGGTTAATTTATTGCAGAAAGAATCCTGATGAGTAGCTTACTATATTTGGGGTTTGGTCCATAACAGAGTCCAACCCATACTTCTGAATGTGTCAGACATGTCAACTCATGGATCAGTGTTTTTTCAAAAATTGGAATTAGTAGCAGTCTAAGAGAGGTAACAGTCAGTGCTGCTAATATATCTCTTATCTTGAGATGAGAATAGCGTATCTCAATTTCATCTTTCCACTTTGTCCTTTCTGAGTAGATCATCAACAGTGACTTTTTCTAATGCAATCAATTGCATTAGATTTCAGATAGGAATGCTAATTTTAATTCTGTAGGATATTTTTTTTTACCTCTTTCTTTTAATACAGATATCTGACTCTGGTGCTTGAGCATTTGAAACGTTTCATTCTTTTATGTTCTTTGTAGTTTCCAGCTTGGTCATGAAACTGTTTGAATTCATAGTGTATTTGATGTCCCAAAGCTGACCTCTTACATTTTCAACCTATTTTCTCTCATGTGTCCTCTTTGGTGTTTGAATAAGGTGATGACACCTGCCTGTAAGTGAGCATCTGTTAGACTAATCCTACACCATAAGGAAACAGGGATGTATAAATCGCACCAGTGATCTTAAAATAGGTGGTTATAGAGGAATTTCCTTGCTTGGAAACAAATTAAAGCACAGTAGTTTTTTGGCATGGCCTGAAGACACCACTCTATCTTACTATTATTCTTTTCATAGCATTTCACTGTAGTTGAAAAAGTAATTCAGTGTTTTCTAGGCTAGCTGCAGCTTAAAGCCTAATTGTGTTAACCAGATAGACACAAATTACCAAAACGTATCTCAAGCTGACATAAGAAAATGTTACTGGCTATCAGATATTCATCCCAGTCCTTCAGTAGGTGTTAGCTGAGAACTGGAAAATATTTGTGAAACGCCTCCCTTTGAGTTCAATTACTGTTTTCTGCAACAGCACTGGGGAATATGCAGGTTGGTTACTACAAATTTAACCTTGTAGTTGCTTATGTGGCCCATAGGAAAACATTCCACTCTTTCCAGCATAGATTTTGAATCTGTGAAAGGACAATTTTCATGCAAATTTTTCAGGATGTATGTTTGAAATTATATTCTTGCATCACTATTCTCAAACAAAATATGACACCTACAGAGTCAGTGGAAAGGTAAAAAACTCCAAACAAACAAACACACACTTTATCTTATTTTATCTTTTTTTTTTTTTTTTTTTTTTTTTTAAATATTGGAAAACGAATA
>NDXB01016083.1:22885-69503 GCA_002631895.1 Agapornis roseicollis
TTTTTTTTTTTTTTTTAATGAAGGCAAAACGAATTAATATTTGGAGGCTACCAATCTCTGCAGAAGGGTCCCAGCCTATTGACTGAGTTGCAGGCCATTTTCCTTTGCCTTATTTTCTGTCCACTTAAACTCATTAGTTCAACTTTCTGCAGTAGCATGGGACCCATTACTTATGCAGGAGAATCCCATCATGTTTTGTAATATTTTTACAGATAGTGATGTGCTTTTAGGAGGGCAGTTCAGTGAACTGTGTTTTCAGTTTTAAGAATTTGATAGAGGGTGCTCCGTTCTGCATTTGTGGCCACAGCTTAGCAGCTAAGAGCATGGACTATACACTTGGGAGGTTTGTTTTAGCCTCCAATTAGGGAAACTAATGCCTCAGCTGAGGCAGTCAGCTTGCAGACCAAGACAAGCCAATTTGCAGACCAAGCCTTAAAATTAGTGCTGTGAAACTCATATTAGCTTTTGGTGAAATTTTATACTGAAAGTGAGAACTCAAGCCCATTAGAGAGATTAGAAAGACCAGATTTATAACTTGCCCTACAGCCTGAGGAATGTTTCAGGATGCAAAATGTAGTGGGAATTTGCAGACACAGGTTTTCTGTAGATACTTAAATGAGACTAATCCTCTTTTCATACAAAGTTGTGCACCTATGCACATTGTCGTCTGACCAACACAGCTGTAAACTTTGGGTATTGTATTTTCAGAAGACTGCAGAGTCAGTACATTTGTTTACTGTATAATGTATAAAAATGTAGGCAAAGGTAAAAAAGGAGAAAAAGTTTTCTTATAATTTTTATCTGTATATAACAATTTGTTTCCTTATGTACTTACAAACAAATGCCTATAGTCCTTTTTAAGCAACTTGCAAATTATAAGTGAGCTGTCACATCTTGTGTGAAATGACAAAAATTTATGAAGTCTTACAACATATGCGTTGCTTTCCTTAATTTGCTTATTTACATTGTTCAGTATGTTTATTATGTGCACTATTTTAACTAATTGTGTGTTCATGGCACAGTCAGAGACTCCATCCTGGAATAAATATGTTGAGTAAGTATCCTTGCTGGTTTACAGCTGCCCTATCCTTATCTCATTCTTCTTCTTCCATTTGTTATATTCTTTTTTTCCTCTTGTTTGCTGTGGTCTAATTTCTTTCTAGTAATACTAATGATAGTATCTGTCATGACAAAATGTTTTTCTAGTGGTTTATTCCCTGTGAAAACTCCCTTAGTAAGTAAACTGACAACTTTTTTAGTCTACCAAGCTCATACTTACTGCTAAATGCTCCTGCTGTGCTACGTTTGAATGAAAACACATATGATGAGAACTCCATTTGAAACTGTCCAGCCTTTCACAGTTCCCATGCAAGAGATTCAATGGTTGGACACACTAGAATAGGCAGATGGAGTTTAAGTTGAATAATTTAAGAAAATACTTCCTGGATATACTTAGTTCTGTCCTTACTCTGAAACTTATTGGAAGTAGAAGTTTCTTTTGGACTGAGTTCACCATGAGTAGTGTTCCTCTGTAATCATTGATAGGTGTAACTTAGGGGCAAGCATAAAATTGTCTGGGAATGCTTTTATCTTGCAATCTTTTTAGTTTGTCAGACCTTAAGAAAAAGAAAAAGAAAAAGAAAAAGAAGAAAAGGAAAAAGAAAAAAAAGGAAAGAAAGTATTACCTGAAGGGGTGTTTTTGGTTTGGTTTGGTTTCTTTTTAATTAATTTTAAAAAAGGCCAACTAGCTTCAGAAAGCCCATTTAATTTCTTTAAGTTGCTTTAAAATATTCCTCTTAGACACAGATACCAGATGCACAAGCTAATCAACCTACAGTGCATTAAACAATTATTTTGGCTCATTGAACCAATCAGAACACACTTTTTATTTTTGACTGACATATGATAAACACAGCCATCTGCTGCTCCATAGACTGGTGTTTGGTCTACTCAGGGCTGTAAGGAAAGACAGTAAAATGCCCTTATTTTTGGTTTCTTCAGATCATGCAGGGCACATCTTCTAGGCCATAAATTACTTATAGACAGCACTGAACCAAATATTTCATCTGATCACAATAACATCCTAATCCCAGGATGTTTCATGTATTTTCATATAGTGTAGTGCCCTCAAGTATGCCTGTGACTTCTCCCCCGATGTTGTCCTTTCTATTATTTCAAACTCTCATACAATACCATAATCATATGTATTCTGCTGAAACATGTACATCTCATCAATGTGAGTCAAAATTCGGCCAGTAAGTCTACAGCTGGGAATTGAAACATTAAATGTCAAATATCAACGAAACAAAAAATATCAAAGTGTGTTCTGTAAGCAGGAGAATGGGGATGATGTTATCAGTGCATCAAATAAGGCATGGAAGAAACATAGAACAGAAATGCAAATGGACTTTTGCAGCATGGAGTACATGCTTCCATGTTTCCTCTTCTGTCTCCTCATACCTCATAGCTTTTCCTCCTCAAATGAATAGAATGAAATCAAAGACTTTTGACTTCTGAGGGGCAAAATAACCCAATGGACTGTAATTCAAATTGATTAATATCGGATTTGGAAGCAATACATTTAATCCATTTTGTTCTGCTGTTCCAGAGACTTACCAAGGGATGCAAGAGTAACCTTGTGCAAATATTTGGCCTAGATCTTCCTTTAAAACATTTTCCTGACCATTTTGAAAAGAAGAAATCAATGCAACTTCCATTCACTAAGAATTTTTCTGTTGTTAAAGAAGCTGCTCAGTTGCTGGAGGACTTTGCCCGATCCATTTAGAATTAGATGGTGATTATACAATCAATTAAACCATCTGACATGCTGAATAAATACAAGTGCTTTATCATTTTAATAAGCTTATGTACTGTTAAGTATTTTTTTTAGTTCTTTGCATGTGTTTTCTGCATGTATTACTGAATACACATGCTTAAAGAGACGGTCACATGGATGACCTATATTTGAAATACCAGAACAAAACTAAATAGGCATCATGAAAAATCAGATACAAGATAATTCTTAGATGTATGGTCAAAAAGGAGATGTGAGAAACAATCAATGCCCACTGTTGCACAAAACTGTCCTATGAATCTCCATTTTAAGATGAAGCATACTGAGGTTTTATAACTCTACTGTGTGACATGGTGTCTGGATAGCAAGGGATTTACCACTATCTTTTATGTGTGCCCTGTTGCAGATCAGCAGAATACAGCTGAAGAGAAAACATTTGCATTTTATGCATAATGAAGTTCTTCCTTAAAATACCACCTTTGATTGCTTACACCTTTTTTATTTATGTTATATTTTTTTTTTTTACCAAACAGGAATCCCAACTGCTATAATTTTTGTGTGTGGTGGCACCCTTATATCTGCTGAAGTTTAGGGACTGAACAGAAAGATCAAGATAGCATTACCAGTGAAAGCCCTTAACATCAAGACTGACTTTGTGCTTTATGGGACTTTAGGTGTATCTTTGAGGTGTTTTTAATAGGCTTTGGTATCATCTACATCTTCATTTGTAGAAAAGGTTAGGGAATGCCAATGGTGGATCCTAAACATTTATTATTTTTATTAAGATATGGCCTTGAATACCTAGTCTCATTGGGCTACATGTCTCAAGTAGAAACGTAAAAATAGATGTATGCCCTGAAGTACATCTCTGTTGGTAGGTAGATCCCTGGGTGAATAGAGATCTGAATGTTGTAAGTCAGATATATTATTGTCTTCCACAGAGAATTTGCTAAATTTTATTACAAGCATCATCTTTATTACAAAAGGTAAGATGTATGTTCTATCCAAGATCATCACAGGCAGCTGTTGTTAATAAACAGCTTGTCTTACTATGGGAAAAAAACACCCTTGTGTCTCTTTTATCATCAAGCAGGTCAAAATTATCATGTATAGTATTCGGGTGGGAGTTGTTTTTCTCAGTGAGGGAATTCTGTTGTTTAATTCTGGGGGATGGTGTGATTTACCATAGATAGTGAACAGGGAAGTTGCAAGAAGAATGCCCTTTTTAGCTAATAAAACTAAGTGGGGATATTTTTTTAACCTGCTGTCCTTCAAAGTGTCCTGGGCAGGAAGAGATGAGAGGTATGAATGGAACAACCAGGCTCCTTCAAATTAAGGAAACAACAAGCAATATGGCATAATCCATTCCTCTTTCACTGGTGATTGCACAGTTTCAAAAGTCCTCTAGCACAGCTTAACGGAGTAGTTAGTATTCATGTTTGACTTAATGGAGAGGGTTCATCAAGGTACACCCTTTGGTGAAAACTGTCTTCATTCTGTGGCTGTCATGAGTGTTTTCCCTTTTCTTACATGTCCCTTGGGCCACACATGAAGCTGCTTATGCACAGCCTGGTACTGCAGCCATGACTTGCATGAGCAACACCAAGAGGGACAGGAATGTCTCATGTGAGCAGGATAGAACTGAGTGTACCTCTGCTTTTCCTGCCATCTACAGCTTGCTAATGCTCTTGCTTATCTTGGCCACTTTATTCCCCAGGTACACTTTCACTGGCATTTATACTTTCGAGTCACTGATAAAAATATTGGCGAGAGGATTTTGCATGACAGAATTTACCTTCCTTCGAGATCCGTGGAACTGGCTGGATTTCAGTGTTATTGTTATGGCGTAAGTAGCATTCCTTTGTATTTTTCAAGACAGTGATATGCAGTAGGACTTTTAAAGAATTGTCTGTTGGTTCTCTTTTTTATCTTTCATTCAAATTGTACTGACAATGAGAAAATGCTGAAGTGTATTAGGATGGAGAGATTTTTCCTGAGTGGTTTCAAAGGAAGAAGTCAGAGGAATTCTCAATTCTGTTCTCTCAACTCACTGAAATTCTTTGGAGAGGTTATATAGTCTCTCTGTGTTCCACGGAGAGCTGTTTGTATATCTGTAATAATACTTGCCTATCTAATGCAATTTTGGGAAGCTTTAGACCCCTGAATAGAAAGTATTATAAGTGTGACTGAATACCCATGTATTTAAATCCCATTTATACTCTTATCTGCCCATAACACAACCAAAACTGGTTTTGCTTTCTTCACTTCATGAACCCTCTTCACCCTGAAAGTAATTACTATTTTACTGCAATAGAGAATTGATTTAAAAGCCTATGAAACTTGTCATATATCTTGGGAATAGAAATTTGCACCCCAGACATGATATTCCCCTTCAGATATATACTTCAACCTAGATTACTAGAGTTCACTGAAAACATGTGAGGTTCTGGTGCTTTGAAAGAGCTGATGGATTTGTGGCATCTAGACAGCTGAAAATACATGGGGGTAGTGAACAGTCAGCCACAGCTCACAGCAGATCCAGGGTCAGCCCAAGCTCTGGCCAAAGGAAGATGTCTGACACTGTTGGTATCTCCAGCTGAAAACCAGAAAGCTGAGCTAGAAATCCATATTTTCCCCATAGTTAAAGAAGAGGAAAAAGCATATGAAAAGCATGTGTCATCTTGAAGTGGAATCAGGTTAGATATGCCCTGAAAGGCTCCATTTCCTTATATAGAAGGACTTCCTGTGGTCTCCCTGTATTTTCTGCTTAATGATAGTTATATTCTGTTCTACTTTTAGTTGAGTTCTTGCTGCCATCTTTAAACCTTGTAATTCACAGCGTTAGGTGAGGTCCCAGCCTGTTAGCACTTCCATTTGAGCTGTTATATTTGAATGGAACCAAAATTGGGAAAAAGTATTCAACCCAGCTTAGTTCAAACACCAGTGAGGGCCACGGAAGTTGATATCACAACTCAAGTAGGGTGCAGGAATCAGGACCAATATTCAACAAGTGTCTGGATGATGCTTTTAGCTAAATAGTTTAGCTTTAGGTAGTCCTGTGAGGAGCCAGGAGTTGGACTTAGTGATCCTTATGGGTCCCTTCCAACTTGAATCACAGAATCACTAGGTTGGAAGGGACCTCTAAGGTCATCAAGTCCAACCCAGGTAGTCTATGAGTCTATGAACCTTAGCAGCATTTAGCAGAACAGCATGAAGATATGTAAAATGTATGTGGACTTTGTTGGGAAGACTCCTATTTATTTTAGTAGGCTTTGGATCATAGCCAGCTCTGGGCCTGATCCTGGTATCTGTTACTGCATTCCTATGGATTTGGCTGAACTAGCATCTGGCCATTGTGATAAGCTTTCAAAAAATGCAGTGCAGATGAGGAGGAGGTTTTGGAGGTCAGCACACATTAGGTATTTTTCTCAGCTGAAATTTGCCTAAAGTATTTCTGAAAGCAGTTCTCCTGCAGCATTGAGAGGCAGAACAGAACAACACAAAGCATCACCAGCCTGCTCTGCTGTACCTCAGACAGGTGGTAAAAGCAGGGTGTGATAGTTCATCTGTGAGTTAGCATGTGAGTTTATTTGCAGGTCTCTGAATTTAGCACAACATGGAGAGTTTTCATGCATGGGTTCCCTCTGTTCTACAAGGAAGAATGTTTTATACAGTTGAGGCAGAAAGGAAGAGGGAAAAGGACAAGGGAGCTACAGTTTGCAACCTTTGCAATGCTTCTGCTCCATCTATCTTCTTAGCTCAGGTGGAGACTGGGGCATCACCCCCAGCTCTGCAGAACTCCTGTGGGAGCATCTCTTTTACTGTCACTGAAATTTGATTCTGAACAGTCAGTGTGATCTTCACATGTAAAATGAATCCTCCTTCCAAGTATGCAAGCAGCAGATAGGACAGCGCATTGGATAATGGACTATTCTGATATGATTTATCCTTCATATAAATCCAATTTGCAAGTAATTTAAAGTACTATTGACCACACAGGTAACTCTGGTATTGTTTTTGCTTGTAACTAGTATTTCCGTGTCTGGAAAAATAGATGATGGGAGAGCCTGTTAAAGGGGCCACGAGATTTAGATGGACCGAGGGTTTTGAGCTAATAGAAAATCTGATCTTTCACTGATGTGTGTTCCAGTGGAGAGACCATCACTTGCTTTAGAGTTGCTGCCAGATAACTTCTTGCCTCCTCTTTGGGGCAGAAATGGCACAGATTAGGCTACAGACAATAGTTTAAAATAGCACACTAGATAGTAAGAGGTGCTACAGGTCTCTAGGGCTTGTGCTGGCAGACACAGCCCTCTGGAAGGCATTGATGGGTTCAAGGGAAAGTAGGAAATTAAGAACCTGCCTCTGTTTAGATCACTCTTTAGCAGTCAAGTAGGTACTTTCCATTTCAGGCAGCTGTAACTCTGGGTTGGAAAGTGCCCTGCCAACAGGTTAATGACAATAAGCAATTCCCTGGCTAACAGGAAAATTCAGGATGGGAATTTCAGTTGTTTCTACCTCCCCAATTTGGAAGAACTGGCCTGCTGCAGTTTCATCCAAGAAATGGCCAAAATAAATCTTAGAGCTAACTACAGTGAGCAAGCAGCAGTAATATTTGCTTCATATGCTTGTTCCCATATTAATAATGTGTTTTTTACATATCTCTAATCAGCAAAATCATATTCCCATGGTATTGTTTCTCCCCAAATAATTTTTTTCCACCCTTGCTTGTTGCATAAGAGTTTGGGAGAGAAGCACTTAGTAAACAAGGGGAGGAAACAGGTAAATCTTTGCCCATACTCCCCTATGAGATTGTGAGGAGGAGAAGCAATATTGCTCTTCAGGCTATAATCTGGATTAGTAGATATGGATAGGATGCTTTGTCCTCCCCAGAGGCCTTTGCACAAAACCCAGTTAAGCAGGCTTTGTAAAATAACCAGGTGAGTTTTTGACTTAATGTGCAAAAGCAAATGCCTCAAGAATGTGGAATGTATAAATGAAATTTAATAGTAAAATTAGAAAGTCCAAGAGCTGTTTTGTTCAGAGGATACAATGCTGACTGTGCTTTTACTGTATACCAACTCAGAGGAATAAATTCCATAAAACACTGATAAAACCAAATGCATCCCTCCTGGCAGCATTCAACTCAGATGTGTCATGGGTCTTCATGATGACCAAAATAGGCATGGCAGTGAAGAGCTAGGATTGGTATTTTAATCGTAAATAGTTTTTAGTAGGATTGCAATTATATTCATTCAAAATCCATCTTCCTGCAGGCAAAGGGCATGGATTTGATGTACAAAACAAAGTGAATTCTTAAGCATCTCTTGAAACCAACATCTGCTTTAGCACAGAATGCAGCATTTTAGAAAAAATAGCCAAGTAGAAACATTTGCACTGATATTTTCAGATGTTGTCCTATATGTAGTTTGCAGAAGCTATTATGTGAAAATTACTTGGGTGCTTAAAGATTTTATTTTCTTAAGAGCAGCAAAATAACTCTTAATGTTTCCTATAATGTAAAGAATTTTTTGTTAAGCTACATGATGAAGTTTTTAAAGTAGTTATTACTGAACATCACAGTAACAAAGTTAAACAAGTAGTTCTAAAGAATTGATGCCTATTAGATAAGTTTAAAAGTTCAAGAAACATTTGAAATAATGTATATTATGAAAAAACTGGGACAAATGGCATCAAATAGCCTGAAAAGTGGATGCATCTCTCATTCAGCTGCATTTGCTCCCACTTTTTATGATTGCATTCTTCATTCAGACAAGTTTCATACTCTATTGTATAATTCCAAATAACTGTGACTTAATTCTACAGGTATGTAGGAGAATTTGTGAAAGTAGGCAGTGTTTCACCTCTTCGGACTTTCAGGGTATTGAGAGCTTTAAAAACTATTTCAGTAATCCCAGGTAAGAAGCCCTGATCCTTACATTCTGGCTCTCAGCTACAAGTGATTCTTTCTCTGTCTCTCTTTGTCCCTTTGACTGTTGTTTTTTTTTTTTTTTGCTGGTGTTTTGTCATTGTCTCTGTGTGACTTTCCCTTGTTACAGATACATAACTGAATTTGTGGACCTGGGCAATGTCTCAGCCTTACGAACGTTCAGAGTACTGCGGGCGCTGAAAACAATCTCAGTCATTTCAGGTGAAAATCAGGTTAAACACTCCGGCTGCAGTTAAAGCCTACATGCCATTTCCAGTAATAAACACAGTAATTACAAATAACTTAACCATAGATGCTGATCAGGAAATGGAGGAATGTAGGGAATGTGACCTGTCAATAGAATATGTTATGTTTTTCTAATACCATTTTTGTGGGCAGAAGGCATTAGAGTGCCTCCAAAGTTACAGACCTGACTATGATGAGTGTTGCTGTGAGAATGGTGGTATACGGTGGCTCGTGAATCACACACACAAAGCACTTAGTCATGAACCATATGAAAATGACAATGAAACTCTTCTAAAGTCATCAGATACTGATTTTTAAAAATGGAAGTTTAATGACCTTAAAATGCATCTTTGTGTTTGAAAGTGCATCAACAGAGGAATCTAAGTCTGTGCTATGAGTTGAGGTTTCAAGACTGCAGGCATGGATAGCCTAATTTGTCATGGTGTTTATCCATTTGCATGTGATAGAAACACTGTTTAAATTTCAGACCCTGAAGAGATCAGAAAATGTTTCATCATTGATTTTGGTAGGTTCAGCATTTCATCAACTCCAATATTCTTACCTTTGCAAGGATATGGTTACTTCCCATCAAGAAATAAATCAGTATTTTACCACAGATCTGGTAGATTTTTTATAGCTCTTTATCTAATCTATTATTTTTTCTTAAAATAATAAATCATATTTACTATTAAGTAATTAATGCAGATATGAGTCCTCTGAGGACTAACTATATGACAATAGTTTCTTGCCAAGCATTATCTATGGACAGGTCTCATTCAGCCTCAGTGTTTAACATCTCCAACCTGCATGACAAGGTAGAGAAGATAGCAAAAAACCATGCATGGTAGATCCTGGCAGTGATTATCCTGAACAGATGTTGGCAATTACATGTCAAAAATGTTCAAAACGTCAAGAAACCTGCTCAGATTCTCACACACAGCTTTTTAAAGTTAGGAAGGCTTTTCCAGCCCTTATTATGTACATCTACACTGCAATATAAATCTAAAGAAATTTGGTGATGTAAACTTTGTAAACGTACAGGGACATGTATTAACACCAGCACACACATGGAGTATAAGCTAGAAATGGGAATTCTGGAACTGAGGTGTTCTAGTGTTTACTTCCTCATTCTAACATCAAAGTAACGAAAATCCATGAAATTACTGAAAGAGCAAGGTACTTTTAATTGAAAGTGTATGTTAAAATACACCTCTTAAAGAATACTTTTAAGATGTTAATTCATTAGGTCTGGTATTCCTTGAAATCAGTTTCTGTCTTTATTTTTCACTTCAAGTTTACAAGGAACAATCCATTAACAGAGAAGGTTTTTCTCTAATTGAATTTTCATTGTGAAAGGACTTTTTTTTTTTCCTAGGGAAACAGAAGGTTGAGCACAGTTTTACAGATCATGTGGGATAGTAATGGCTAGTCAGAACAAAAACCAGGGTTTTCCAGTTTCCTTTGCAAGCGATTTGAAGATTAACTTGGAGGGACAGCCATCTCCAGGGGACATCTTTCATTTTCCATTTTGTCTTAAGCTTGAGCTTCTTCAGAGCAGAGCCTGTCAATTTTGCTGAGTTATATATACAGCAATTTATGCTGTCCTATATCAGAGTTGGAGCTGAACCTTGTTTTACATCAAATTATAAATTTCATCTGGTTTTCACTTAAAAACAACAAAAAAGGAGTATTGAAATTCAAAAAAACTTTCTTTAAAAATACACCAAAGCCCTTCAGTAATATCAAACACTGAGTTGTTCCATTTGTCAGCTAATAGAAAAAAAAAAATAGAAAGAGAGAGGACAATTATTTATTGAGCAATATGTAATAACTCACATTCCCTTTTTCTTTTTTTCTTTTTTTTTGCTTCTGACTGTTTGATTTATTTTTTGATAACTACATTTTTAGGTACTAGTAACTAAACTATTTGCTGATGTAACTGCATGAAGATATGCTAATAGAATATCCAGCCTTAGATCTTGTTGTCAAGATCACCTATGCCCTTAGTATGTTTAAGTTACAGATGTGAAGAGCTTCAAACTGTCCCAGAACACCTAGCTGCCTGTAAAACACAACTAAGGCTTGGTTTTAATGCTAACAAATAATTTCAGAAGAGTCAGTTCATTTTTCAGTTAGCCACATATATTATAAAAGAATCATTGGCCGTGATGCTGTGATTTATTTGGAGATCAGACTCAGTTTTCAATAGTAATGTAGGCTTATGGTGAGATGAAACATTTTTCCACAATAGACTTAAAAAATGAAAAGATGATGGACACTAATATCTTTCATGAGATTTTTGGGTTCAACTGCTAGAAAGGGGAGAAGGTTGTTATTCTTGCTTCCTCTTTTGCATCTTAGGTGAAAAATGCTGAGATGTATTCTCCTTTTCAAATTCTAAGCTTTTCCTCAATAAAATTGATCACGCTTTTCATCAGGTAGTTGTATTTGCACAAACATACTTGGCCTCAACATGCTGAGTGAAATTGCTTACCGAAAGTATCAGACCAACTCCTCCATGGTGTAAGGCTTCTGTCCAGGAAAGCACTTAGAGGCTGGTTTTCAAAGGCATTCTGCTTCACTGGAAATCAATGAGTTTCACTATTGACTCCAGAGGGAGTCAGTAAAGCTAACAATTAGTGCTTTTAAAAATCTCACCCTACCTTTAATGCTTGGCTTTAAAGTGCGCAAGCAGGCACAGGGACGTGTAGGGGACACAGATGCCCAAGGATTCAAAAAGATCTAAATTCTCAGAATCCATTCCCCTGGCCTAAGGCTGTGTTTAGTATACCTCAGACCTGGCATGATATCTATTGCCTGACTTGTTCTAACAATCCTTCAAGGGTGGAGATTTTCAGACTTACTGAGAAGTCTGTTCCAGCACCTCATTGCATTTGCTGTTAGATGATTTGACATGGGTGGACAGATTCAGATGGAGATTCAGCAACACAAATATCCTTCATGGATCCCCACAATTTTCCCTTTTCTGCACTAAACACACCCATTGCTTTCTGTTTGCTAGCTGCCCATGTTACCAGGAGAAAATAAGCTTTGTACAGTAGCTGGATATCTGTTTATCCAGACTCATTAAAAGAAAAAATGCTTTTACTTTCTTCATATATCACTTATGTTCAGGTGCTTAGAAATAGGTAGCATTTTCTCTATGGGAGCATAAAATTTTGAACTCTCAGTGATTTTATTTATTAATTAGCATCTTGCACATTGCCATAGCAACTGGATTAATTTGTTTTCAATCTAGATGGGAACCATGGTCAGCAACAGAGCAACCCACTGTAGTCACTCATTTGCCTCCCATTGCCAGCGTATCTGAGTCCCCATGTGCTCAGCAGGATCCCTTCCCATGACAACAGAGGGTCTGAATCATAGTTTTTCTGCATGTAAATCACCAATGTTTTTGAGAACTACTAATTGAGGTAATACAAAGTTCTGAGGCACACACTCTTATGCCTCCCCTTTCAAAAGCCTGTAAAATGCAGGCCATCATCATCACCAAGACTTTGTGAAATGCATGCATCCAGAGAAACTCCACTTTCTGGAACAGGCATGAACGTCACAGATATCTCACATAAAATGACAGGGTACCGGTGAAAGGTGACCTCATAGAAAATTGGGCCAAGGCACTTTGGGGCCTGATCCAGCTCCCATTTAAGTTAGTGTGAGTCTAAAGGCTATAAATAGTGCTGTGAATGTTATCTGGTACTTTACTGATAGCCAGAACAGGGCTCGGAGCACAAGAATTAAGACTCTGTGGAGGAGATGGACCCTCATTCACTGCTTCAGTCTCACTGAAGTCCTGTTGCAGAGAGATAAATGTCATACTTCTCGTGGGTAAATCACTTACTTATCTATCCCAGAGGTGAGGAATTTGTGTTTTCCTTGGAGACTGACATGACAGTCACATTTCCACAAAGGTTGGTCTACAGGAATGCTGACAACCATTCAAGTTTGCCAGTGTGCTAGTAAACCCTTTTCTGCCCCACATCTCAGTGGCTATTGACAAAATACATTCACCAAAAGTGAACTCTCCCTACATGCACATGAGTCATTCAGACGTTTGCAAGGTGTGTATCCTCAGGAGAAGGAGTAGGCTAGATGAGGACAATCATGGTGCAAGTCACACTCTATTTCTTTTTTTTTTGTTGTTTTTGCTTTTTCTCCCTGCTTGTTTCCAGACTGTGCATGAAAGTGTCTGATGTTCTGTAGGTGATTGCCAACATCTGGTATGGATGTCATACTGAATTATGCTAATACTTTCTCACATCTCGTAGGAGGAATGGATGGTGTTTTGGGATCTTGCCATTTCTCATTGTTTGGTGTTGCTTGCATTTTCTATGGTCTCTGATTTGCATTTGAAAACTGATTATTTGATTAACCTCTGAATGTGGTAATTTCTACATACATTAACAGGAATGTTTGGGCCAAATCCTTCTTGCTTTCTGCAGATGTCAGGCTGCCTATACAAACCTCATCCAACTGATTTTGGATCTCACAGTGTTTTTCATGTCATGCAAGCAGGATTTCGCCCAGAGGTGTGGAAAGTGTTCAGTGATTCAGGAAAAGCCTGTATTGATTACTCCATAGGAAGTAATCTATAGGCCCATTGTCATTAACGGGTGTAGATGTTGCTCAGCTATGGATCAAATCCTCATTTTTTTTCTGCATGCTGCCTGGTTTGATATTTGACTTGCAAGAATTAAGTATATGCCTTTAATGCCCCATAAACGTTATCTTCTATTAAGCTATATTGCAGTGCTCTCATTGGCACTATTTCAAAGGAGGATTATTTATCTAGAAGATTTAACAGTGCTCTAAATTTGAATACATCTAGCATTGCTTTTACAAAACATGGGATTGATTCAGAGAAATGCAGAGCACCTGCAAGAGGTTCTGGGTGTCCTTATTTCCCCTCAGTCCTTCTCTTTGAGGCACAGAAATTTTAAACAAATAGTGATTTAAACACTTTTGCTTAGCAGTGAGTTGTGCCTAGCAACTTGAGAGACACTACATAATATTTTAGGCAAATTTTGTTTTTAAAGGGTGAGAAAAGTCAGTTAGATTGTGAGTATACCACTCACCAAAAGGTTTTCTTGGAAAGTTTTAACAAAGGTCCAGGAGGCAGAGAACAACTTATTTTTAAATGGTGTTTAATTACAGCAATTGTATTACTGAAGCATTCTCTTCTTAAACTGTTCAGAAACCTGTAAGCTATTATAAAAGTAAAAAAAAATAAAAATCAGAAAGCCCTATCATAAAGAAATTAATTGATACCTGCAAGAAATGAACTTGTAAATCTACTAGTATAGGCTTGCTATTCTATTTAAAACCTTAGTAAGTAAGCTGGTGAAAGTATGTTTCATGAAATGACCTTCAAATAGCAATACTGGGGCCTGATTTTGGAGAAAGATAGTCTTTAGTGATGATTAGGATTTTGTAAGCCTTGTTTCCTAATATTATCCCTGTTCACATTAGGACTTCCATTGTCCTTGCCTGTGTGAATAAGATTAATTAGCGTGTTTAGATGATACAAACACAGGTTCCAAGCTTGTGTTTGTATTACAAACAAATAAACGTACAGCAGGGATTTCACAGAGGGTACTGCAGTAGAAGAATTTGTGGTTTGGCTTTTTTCCCTTAAATCTTGTTTTGCATTTGGGTTTCACAAGTTTCGCCAGCTTCAGTGAGGAAACATCTGTGCATTCAAAGGGCAGACAATGCTAAGAATCATTAAAAACATTTCAAAATATTAGATAAAACAATACTGTAATACATTTACAAATCAGATTCATTTTTCCCCACCTTGCTACTTTTTTAAGACCTAGCTGTCTTAAAGTTCTAGATATGGGTAAGACCCCAAGAATTCCTTCAGAATTGGGCTACAAGTAAAACTACTTTCACTTCAAGTATAAATTTCTAAAGGCTAGATTATCAGAAGAGCTATGCTTTTTCTTTAGGCATCAGAAAGGTAGCCTAATCTACAGATGGACTCAGAAGTTCAAAAGTGGCCTTTTTCTCAGTACCTGAATAGAATTGATCTCATTTGTAAAATCCTTTTTGGTAAGAAGTGAAGATCATACAAAAATCCAGCTTTTACCTAGTGTTTGTACTGCAATACTTTCTGCTTCAGCTTCAAGTAAAACCAAAAACTCTCCAACCTCCCCCTCTTTACTATACCACAGACTAGCTTTAAAGAGGTGAACAAAGGATTATAGTGAAGAAAGGGGACTACCCACACCTGATGGGTCAGTCCCATTTGGTTTTAAATAGCAACTTTATAGAGGTGAAATCGTTCACAGATTAACCTAATGGCAATACTCTATGCAGGTGTGGAATATTTTAGGCTGCTGGATTCTGGGACAGCTGGATCTTCTGGCCATTCTAGCAGTTCATCCTCCTTTAAGGAACTATTATTTCTCCTTACTTTAACCACAAAATATTAAGCAAGACCAAAAACCCATTTTGCCTTCCTAAAAGTCCTCAAGTACATTTTCATAGTATTTTAAATTATACAGCGCTAGCTCAGTCTTTGTGGTTGCCAAAGTCTTGGGGTGGAATTCCAGGGAACTGAGATTTAATGTGTATGATCTTATTCAGTGAGCAAATCAATGTGCTTCTGAGTATTGCTCAGGAGAATTCCTCCTGTTTCCTTTTTGCATTTTCTTTTTTCCATTTAACTCAATTTCTCTTACTGCTGTCATATTGGTGACACTGAGTATCAGCAGCACTGATTGCTACTTACTGACAATTAGATATAAATAGGAAAGAAAAAGCAAAATTGCTACCATTGTGCAATTGATACTAACGTCCAACTACAGCACTCATGTTTAAAAGAAGGGTATTTTTTTTAAAAAGAGTGGTGTTTGTTGTATTCATGTAATATTCAGTCAGCTCAAATAGTGCTTTTCTCCAGGAACACTTCAAGAGAGCAATATCTTTTGAGAAAACAGTATAATTATTTATATCCATATATTTATAAAATAATAAGCTGAAGCTAGTGTTACAGGTGAAACACAGGAAAAGCTAATTTGTGTGACCTAAGCCTTTGATGTTTGTGATAAGGTGATTTATCTACATTGGCAGCATATTATAAAGAAATTAACTTGGCCCAGGCACTGTTGGAGCCTCAGGTTGTTTTACTCAAATAGTTTACACTATGTTTATTTTATTGCCCATTTTATTTGTCTTGTTTCTAATCCTAAATTATTGTTGTCTTAAGCAAATGAATTGAAGGCAGAGGAATTATTCATATTAGGATAGCAAGCTGGATTTGGCACTAAAATATGTAAAATAATCACGGAATAAATAACATTTCCATACCTCTTTGTCTGTTTATATGAGGGATAAAGTTATCAGAATCACCTGAGTGATTGAAAAGTAATTCAGATTCTCGAAATTGAAAGGGATTTAGGCTTTGCAGCCTTTCCTGCAGCTCCATGAAAATATAAAAGACATTCCATATTTTCTCTAACCAAGAATATATTTGTGTCTCACTGTTCTTTCACCCAGCTCTTTCCCTCCATTTTTAAATTAGCGTTTGTGTAAGAGTAGTACCAAGACTTTTGTGAGACTGAACTAGGCTTAAGACTCATAGTGGTGACCTGTCTCGTTGTTTCTGCCATTCAGTTACAAGCGTGTACTAAAAACCTTTCCAACTTTCCTTTCCATGGAGATTTTCATCATGAAAAGTAGCTACCTGCTGACTTGTTTCAGCCTCTCAGTCTATAAACTCTTGGCTTTTATCTCCCTAGGACTGAAGACCATTGTAGGGGCACTTATCCAGTCTGTTAAGAAACTTGCTGATGTGATGATCCTGACCGTTTTCTGCTTGAGTGTCTTTGCCCTCATAGGCCTTCAGCTCTTCATGGGCAACTTGAGACACAAGTGTGTCAGGGACTACACCAAGTTTAACTCCACCAATGGCACATTGTATTTGGATGGTCGGATGTGGAACACCTCAGAGGAATTTCTTAGTGATCCGGGTAAGGTCTTCTTGACTCTGCTGTCAGGGGTTTGGTCTTTTAAAAATATTAATTTTTTATTATTTATTATTGTTATTTATAGTTATTATATTGACAAAAATCTACATGTGAATCAGCAAATGCAGCGTTATGTGACTGAGGGGTTTTCATGATGTTGATGTGGTTTCAAAAGATCTAGGTAGCTTTTTCTGATTTCCGTGGTTCCTTCACAGTTCATGACAAAAGAATTTCTGGTGCTTTCCTGTTATACAGACTCAGGTCTTTGTTACACCATTGATGATTTTCACAGTTTTAGGGTGTCTCACGATAATTTTCTTAAAGTTCCCTTTCCTGGAATGACACAATAACATGAACTCTGTATGTGGGTCTGGTTTGTACACTGTTTCTTTAAGACAATTTGTAGCTTTTGCATTTTCTAGCAAAACTTCAAAGTTTGAAGGAAGTGTCTTAAAAATATGAAAGATCGAAGCAGAGCAATTCAGTGTTTATTAAGCTGAAAAATCCCAAGAGCATTTTTTTAAAGAACTCCTATACTATTAGGGCCCTAACTCATTATCTGGGTTGGGCCATCCTGCAGTATCTGGTGCTCTGATGTTTATTACCAAAAGGCTTGTTTTCTAGGCCAAAGCAATTTTTAATACTCTGTAGTCTTCTGTACTTTGAATTACAATGAAATAGGTTCACTGAACTAATCCATTAACATTTAAAAAAAATAAGCATTTCGTGTAAGTAAACTTCAGAATGTAAACTAGTGTCAGCTATTGCTGCTCCAAAACAATCTGAGTCATCTGAGGACCCACACACATTGCAATGGACATGGACTCACATCTAAATTCAGTTATGTTCTTGAAGGAAGGAGGCAGCTAGACTGATGTGCATCGGTATGAACATATGCTCAGTGACCTTTGGTGTTTTATTTATTTTGAAGAGAAGAATGAAGCACTTAGCAACACATTAACTGGAAATTTGGTTAGCAGGAAGTGATATAGTGTCTCAGAGTACTTCTGCTGTGGCTCTGTGGACCCTACAATCTTATATCTACAGCCATCTGCACTACAAAAGCCCTGTGCCTGACTCCTGAAAGCTGTCTGGTTTGACCCAGGGCTCTCTTTAGTGCCTGGCACAAATTTGACTCCAACTTCTTCTGGCTTCTCAGCATTGTACGCCTTTTCAGCCAGGCTACATGGTCCACAGATTGTGCCAAAGATAGTCCCACCATTCCACACTGGTGATTTCTGGCCTTTCTGCTCAATTCCTCTCCCTGCAGTCTGAGCAGCTGTGGAAGCAGTGATGTTAGGAAGGTTTAATTCCAGGAATGAAAAGCTCAACATTGGTGTCTTTAATGCATGATGTGGTTGATGCAGTGTTAAGAAAGGGCAGCTCACAAAGCTCTGGCTGAATCTGGGTTGTCTCTCAGACTGACCTTGACTATGACATTTCTTTAAACAGAAAGAGGGTGGATTTAGAATACACATAAGGAAGAAATTCTTCACTGAAACACTACCACAGGTTGCCCAGAGAAGCTGCGGCTGCCCCATTCCTGGCAGTGTTCAAGACCAGGTTTGATGGGGCTTTGAGCAACCTGATCTAGTGGAAGGTGTCCCTGCTCATGGTGGGGGGTTGGAACTGGACGAGCTTTAAGGTCCCTTCCAACCCAGATCATTTTGTGAATGTGTGAGGTTATGTGTCTTCTCAGTATCCCTGTATCAGAATCTTTTGTCAGCTGAAAAGGGAAAGACCTCTGTGCCAGAGCTAAATAACCACACTGGACCTATGCTGCCTGGTGATGAGCCTGCTGACATGTTTCCCATGTCTGCTGTCTGTGCTTCCAGCTTGGAGATGAGTGAGTGCTCATGGAGCAGGTAGATACCTGTGTACCTGTGATGAAGTAAGGCACTTCATGGCTCCTCCATCCACAGATAACTGACAGCTGTGTGAGGTGTTGCTCTCCCTGTCTCAGAAGCACTGAGAGATCAGATAGGGATGGCTGGAAATATAAAGCCCAGCAATAAAGGTGAAGAGGCGAAATGGAGCTGTGAAGGTAGTCTGGCTCTCTGGAAATGGAAATAGGGTAAACATACTACTGCATAGTCTCTATAAAATACAGTTAATGTCAGGGCCAACTGCAGCATTTCTTTAAATGGGTGGAATTGTACAGCTGTTCCAGCATACCATGAGCAGGTTTATTTGTGTGGTCCTGATACAAGGAGGAGAGAAGATGTTGCCATAAATCCATTTAGTAAATCCAGCAGTGGTGAATATTGTCATGAAAGTATGCTTGTTATCGCTAAAGAAGATTTACCTACCTCAAAGATGATTAACTTGGTGACATAATGGATTAAAGTGAATTAAAGTTTGACCATGTAGTGCTAATAGTAAGTACTAATAATAATAATATCAATAAATGTTTTCATGTTTTCAAAATATCTGGAAATGAAGACACAGTGCATCATGGCAAACAGCCATCAGTTATTGTGGATGGAAAACAAGGCTGCAAATAGTTGGAGTTAGTGCAGCAGACCCCTAAGGATGCAGAAGAAAAGTAGGTTTATAGGAGAAATGTACTTACCTCTGAACAAGAATAATGAAGTGTTCCTCGAAATGCTGGAGAAGGTGGCATAGCTATTATGCTAAGAAGAACAACATTAAGTAGGATTTTCATTTAATGTTGACTATTGCACTAAAGCAAATAAGAAATGGAACGACTGGCTCATTTTGAAACTAGATGGAATAGTGCTCTATATTTCATTTTGCATAAGTATTATGGTGAAATGAAGTGACTGTTTAACAGAATAGTACTGACCACAATTTAATAAGAGTACAAATTTCAAGTACTGCAGGGAATTAAGCAATACATACAGTTAGATTAAAGTGCAGGCAGACCAAATTAGATAAAAAGAGGAATATATTAAGAAACAGAGTAGTGTCAGTGTTTATTCTGAAGAACTAGAGAAAAAAACTGGCCAACATGTTGAGAAGTAGAGTTCACTCAAAGGGAGCACAGACAAGTACAAAAGCCCTCTGGAGGTTTCAAAACCAGTGTGGCTGAGTCACTCAGTTGGAGCAGGGATACTAATCTAAAAAGCAGGAAAAAAAAGAAACTTGAAGAGATTCATAATAATATTTGGAAAAAATAATGCATGTAAAGAAATAAAGGTGTGAAAAACGCTTAAATGCAAAATTGGAAAAATGAATTGCTAAATCTGACCATCTAGACACTAAAATAGAGAATCCAAAAAGAGTGATACGCCAGTTCTGCTCTTCTTGAAGAGCAAAAGTTTGCTTTGGATTCTTTGAGAGAGGTTTTTAAAGTTTTAAAGGACAGCAGGAAGCCTCTGAAATGGCAACAGCCTCCTCTTGTGCCTTTAAACCCTTTTTTCAGTGAATGGGGAAACAAAAACGAGTGAAACCCCTTAAAAGGGTAATACAGTGAAGAATTGCCTGGTGCTGCAGAGGAAATAGCTGGGAGGCTTAGTCACAATGTGCAAAGATAACAACTTGGGTTTCAGTCTTTCTCAGCCTTTTTTTATCCAGAGATAACTGTCTGACACAGGCACTTGGTACAAGAGACATTTTGGTTTTGTAGAAGGCCTGGGATAGCTTCAGCTATGCTTTTTTATTCAAAACTGACTTGTCATCTGGTCTAAATTGTATCAACTTTCCTTAGCAACCCTTAGCCCCCAGGCAGGGATTTTTTTCACATCTGTCTAGGGGAAAAATGTCAGTTCATGAATTTTTGTGCATTATCATTGGCTTAACAGCAATTATAGGTTAATCTTTGAGGAGATAACTACCATGCTCCCAGGGTTCAGGCATTGTCATTGAAAGCTTAGCTCTGTGAAAGAAACTTCCTCTAAGCTACTACAGGTGCCTTCTCTCAGCAGGTAGTGGGCACAGCAGTCATAATAAGGTGAGATAGTCACCTTAATAAGGTGCTTGGTCTTTCATCAACTCACAGTGGAGACACGGGTCTAAAACCTGCCTTTTGGTAGGCACATCTATCTCATGATGAACAGGAGGATTTTTCTGTTCTTTCCTCCAATTTAAATTACTCTAGTTCTTCACAGCTTACATACCTACCCTAAGAACTAGGATTATCAGGAAAGTTATTCCCCTCTGGTTTTGCTTCCAGTGAGCAATGCTTACCACTGCAAACATAGGAATGGGAAAAAGGAATATTAAGGCAGAGGCACCTTATCAGGTCTCCTAGCCTCCTTCACAGGACTATTATTTACCTCTGTGAAAGGAGAGTGGGATCGGGGACAGATGAGCATTACACAGAATCAGGCTAAAAGATTCTCAATATCAAGTGCCAATGGTAAAGTTAAAATGGAGGCACAGTTTGTTCATCTGGGAAAACAGTGACTACTGGTAAGTAACTTTTTTTCCTACCTGCCATTCTAGATTTGGTAAGGGATTGCATTCAATGAGCTCAAGAAGGATTATTTAATAATTATTAATAATGACAGACCTTGGATTCTGAAGTTTTAGATGCAGCAGTGCTCATGTATAAAAATGAAATAGAGGGAAAAAATGTAGAAAATAGTGATACTTATGTCAACAGTATTATGAAAATTGTGTAATCAGTATATTAATATCAAAGTTATTGAGCTATCAGTTATCTTTAGGAGAGCTAATAGTTTAGAAATACCAGCTGATTAAAAAGCTGCAAGCTTAATTCCAATACTTGTAAAGATTTCTAGAAAAGCACCTTCAAATAGCATACTTGAAAGCCTGTCTTAGGTTGTAGTGTTTAAATTAAAGATGTATTTGAAGTGAAGCTTTATGAATGTGTGAGTTACAGTGGGTTGAAAGCTACATGAAGTCAGATATGTCACTGGCTTAGAGGGAGAAAAGATGGACTGAGTGTATTTGATTCACATGGCTGATGACAGTAGAATCTTTAATGTCATTTATGTATTCCATTACTAAAATGGGCTATTGACTAGCCAGTAAGTAGTAAATAGAAATCTGAGTTTAAATAGTGTGTTCTTTTGTAGAGCAGGGCTCAGTGTAAGTGCTGAATGCATAAGGAAAAAACCTGAAAGAATAGCAAAATTATTCTAAAATCATGCATGAAATTATAGTCTCAAACCCCAGTATTTTCTTTTCCTTTAAACTAGATACCCTACATAAGACACTGTAAAATGTTTTCAAAATGTTCTATATATGTTTCCTCTCAAAATCAGTATCTTGTAAGATAAAATAGAACCCTATAATTTTCTTTCTATAATCCTGTCCAAACTATTGAAATAAATTAAAAAATGCTTAAGTTTTATTAGCCTTTTACTGGGAGGAATCAGCTGCTATTTTTATAACTTAAAACTAGATTTTTCAGGGTTCATATTTTTTATTCTAGACTAGTTTCTGGCATTCATTTCATGGCAGTGTTTTTTTCTGTTCTTCTGAAGCCAAGCTGTGTAGTTACCAAAGGTCTAGAAAGTGAAAGAAAAAACCCACAAACCCTATAATTAAAACTAAAAAATCCAGATAAAGATAAATGTAATACCTGTTTTGTCATCTCTGGTTAGATCTGTTTCAGGTGCTACATTTAGAAAGGTGTATAAAAAGATGTACAAAATACATTAAGTTTAAGCCCTTATTTTAGGTACCTAGTCTTTCCAGCTTCCAGTTATATCCAACAAAGTGACAGGAGTGATTTGGAAGCAGAACTTTCTGAGGTGGCCTCTGGAGGAGCCTGCTTTGTTTTCTGTCCTTTAGTTACACTAGACAGCTTAGGGAGATGCCTATGGTTGAGGAATGTGAACACTCTGCACAGATTACCATTGGCTGCAGAGTGATTTGATACCCATAGTGATGTGATACCCAACCATGGTCTTCTTGGGTACAGGATCACAGACTTGTGAGAAGCAACTGATCTCAAGCATGGTGTGAATGTTATCAGAACCAGGCTGACTGCTCCAAGTTGACATCAGGAGTGGCTCCAGACCAATGTGAAATAATTCTAAAGCATTTCCACATCCTCTTTATCAATATTGTAGGTATAATACCTTGTTGAAATAGCAGGCGTGGATGTTGAGGCATATATCTGTGGATATATAGGAATATATGTCTGTGTATACATATGTATCTTCTGTAAGTTCTGTGCCTGATTATTAGGTCTACCTGAGGAATTGCTTCATTTTTGCCTTCAGAACTACTGAAATGGAACTGTATGAACAGATATTCTGAAATTGTATGAAAACTGTATAGAAAATAATGATGTCCAAGTCAGATAATAAATGCAGCAAGTCTGGGGAGAGCTGAAGTGTTTGAGGTGTTGTCTAAAGGGTGATAGAAGACAGTGAGTGATGAGTAATTATGGAGGTAGGAGGAAAGAGGGAAGCAATAAATCAGGTTGAGACTGGAATAGGTGTTTTATTATTTATGATTGTATATGAACTGATGATTAAGACAATAGTTCTGGGCTTTCAGACTGTGCTTGTCAGTGTGGAATCTATTCATGTTTCTCCACTGTTAATTGTAAATATTGTATCTTTGTTCAGGTGCTGTGGATCTTACGATAAAAAGCTTCATAAATGCTTAAATCTTAATGCTCTGATGTGTTATTAACATGGGTATTGTACCTGTGCACTTTAATGTTTCAAGCTAAATAGAAAAAGAAAGGCCCAGCAAAAGTGTAAGAATCATAAAACCATAAGAATTGGTACTATTGTATCCAACACAGTCTCTTCCCAACCATTTAATAGGCTTATTTTGTTTAGTCTTGTGGTGAAAGAGTGAGTTCTTATCCTGGAACAGTTTGGAAAACAACAGTATCTCTCCCCCAGTTATATTTGTTTTGCTCTCATCACTGCATTACTGCTCACAGAGAGATCTACTAGAGGAAAAAGCTGATATGGAATGATGAGACTGAACATTTTCAGGTTTTCTGCACCTTCAAATTGTTTGTAAACTACCAAACTAACATATCACTTGACTTGCATAGTGGTGTACATTTGGAAGGACTCATCTGTGCCTGTTGGAGCCTGTCTGTTGACTTCTGCTTGCTCTGGGTTCAGCAATAATACGCCTTGTAAAGGCAAGAGATAGCTTTTGTTTTTAAATCTGGACAGTTAACCCAGGTGCACTGTGAGCCCACGGCAGAGGATGGCTTGCATTGCTGCTTTCCCTTATCGCACTGATTTTAAGGAGTAAGTAAAGGGATATTTTCTCCTGATATTTTTCATCCACTCTGAATTCACCCAAGTGAGGTCAGGATAAAATTTGGGAATTGCCAGGCTCAATCTGTCCTTGGTGTACCTAAGCAGCATCTGTCTGACACAGAGCAGCCTCACATGTTCCAGAAGAAATCAGTAGAGCCTGATGTATAGGTATTTTTCTAAATTTTTATTAACATTAACTATTATCTCTACCTATTCTTATCTATGTAACAAATCTCTCTTGAATGTTTTGGCCACAGGAACAGCCTGCAGCAGTAATTTCAGCATCTGAAATGCAAGTGTAGTAAAAGAGATTTCCTTTATCTTTACCTTTGAACATTTTTATTTTATTTTTTTTTTAAATATCTCTCCCCTCCATTTCCTTAGGGCAAAAACCATTCTGTGACTGGGAGAGATAAAGGCTCCCTCTTCTCGTTTTCTACAATGCACGCTATTTTTTATTTTGATAGTCACCCCTTTTCTACGATAAAAGATCTCAATTTTTTCAATTGCTTATCTTGTTGAACATTTCCCAGTCATTCTCCTAATTCGCTTCTCCATATCCTTCAGTCCAGCAGTTACCCTATTGAAAGCAATGCTGTGATCTGTCTTCTGGATTATAGAATCATAGAACTGTTTAGGTTGGAAAAGACTTAGAGTAAATCTAACAGTGCCAAGTCCACCACTAAACCATGTCCTTACAAAATCTCTGCTTACCTTCTCTTTCCCTTGTACTTGCAAGTGTAATAAAGTAGTGCAGATACAGCCCTCTGTCAGCCTGCGGAGATGCTGAACATTGACTCTTCATCTTAACCTTTGTCTTCTGTCTCTTAGTTTTTGATCCAATTCATTTTCTATATCACAGTACAAACAGGAGTATTTTCTTCTATTTTTTGGCATCTGTCTATAATCACAAATGCATTCAACCCTTGTGGCAGCTTTTGATTTTAATTCTTTTGTGTAAAGCATATAAAAACCTCCACAGAACCTCTACAAAACTTTTGGAGAGCACACTTCAGCATTTTGCTGTCTATTCATGTGAAGTGTACCTTTAAACAAGTGGTATCAAATATGCTTTTAGTTACATGCTATGCAGCCTACAGCCCTAAGAGCATGGGTCTGCGTCACTGGGCAGACACTGAGACATGGAAGGAGGCTATCTGAAGATGTTTAAAAGTCAGTATACATGTTTATTGCTAGACATTGTCTTCTGTCTTGAATTCCTTGAGATATTCATGGACTTGACATGGTCCCCATGTGAATCTGACAGCATCCAAATTCTCTGCTCCCCTCTAGTCCACAGCTCCAAGTGCTCCTGATGTGTTTTTCCTTCCCTCAGACTATACAGGCAGCACAAGGCAGGTACTGTGGATCTTTGAGGCTTTCAGATCCTCTTCCTAGAGCAAAGAAGCCATCTAGCAGAGAGCTTGATTGATATTTTTAGTGTTTTTTCTCAAAGAGGAAAAAAAGCTGTACTATCAAAATTGAACACATTTTCTGTGCTGCAATGACTGCT
This sequence comes from Agapornis roseicollis, assembly GCA_002631895.1. Taxonomy (NCBI): domain Eukaryota; kingdom Metazoa; phylum Chordata; class Aves; order Psittaciformes; family Psittacidae; genus Agapornis; species Agapornis roseicollis. The sequence goes on from NDXB01016083.1 coordinate 48,531, forward strand.
GAGTCCTGACTGAGAGATTTCTTCTTTGACTTGTCTTGAGCATGGAGAGAAGCACTGATAGGAGCCTACCAGAAATACTCAAGTTTATGGAGACTGCTTTCCTCCTAGCACCTTATTGTATGGTTTCGTATAACCTCCTCCCAGCCTCTCTATACCTCCTGCAAGAGAACTGATGCCCAGAGTTCAGGGCTGTGTTTACCCTAACATCATGGATCAGCCAATTTTCTCAATAAAAACATTGGCCTCTTGATCTCTGCCCCCTCTACCCACCAGCCATCCACACAATTAACTTGTCCTGATCTGGTTTTAATCAAAGTTTTGCAAATGTCCTTCCAGATGGTTATGGGTGAGGTGGCAGGAGAGAGCTGGGCTAGAACCAAGTGCCCAGTGGAAAAGGGAGGGAAGGATGGGAAGCAAGGAGAAGGAAATACCCAAGAGCCTGTGAAACCCAGCAGAAGGGCCAGCAGCAGCAAATGCCAGGGGACAGCAGAGGACAGACAGATCCTCTGTCATGGGGTGAGCAGCAGGAGAGTAACTGATTATTAGAATTATTTGAAACCCCTTTCAGCAGGGAAGAACTGGCAGTGCCATTTATTCCCAAGCATTCTTCCCTAATAATACCCTTAATACAACCTGTTCCATCGCTTTTGTGAGGCATGTTTTTCATCTTCAAACTCAATTTCATTTATTAGAGACTTCACTGTGTGTGACACAGTGTGCACACATCAAGTGCAGCAAGGATTTGTTTTAATTATTATGTATTACCAGGAGGTACAGTGTGTTTGTGCCGGTGGGTGAAAGGTTGACTAGGGGGTGTTATCTATTTTGTTTCTGTGTCATGTATCACAACTGTAAGGTGATGGGGCTTTCTGAATGGCATTTTAGATTTGGAATTGGGAGGTTTGATGGCTGTCAGTGCTTTGTACCAGCCATAGCACACGGAGAAAGTCTCCAACGAGCAAGCACTTGTGTGGCTGCAATAAATAGTCTGAGATAACAGACACCTCTCAGGAGTTTTTGTTAGAAAGTCAGCCAGAGGACTCTTCTCTGGGTAGTGACTAACGATATTTGAATGCTGCTCTTTATGCAAGTGTTATATAGGGCTTTTTTCAAATGGGAATGAATTTGTTGTAAGATGAGTCAAAATATCATTTCACTTTGGTCTTCGAAGGACAAACAGAAGCTAGATTCAGCAACTGGTTTTGAAGCTGACTTTAAACTTTTTATTTTTCAGAATGGGGAAGTTTTCCTTTCCTTTGCACAGAAATGAAGCTCTATATGCAGCTCTATACACTGGCTTTTTTCCCAGTGGTGTGATATAGGTGTGAAAAGTGTAAGCTGGAGCATAATTTTAATGTTTTAATTAGAATTTTTTTTTTTTTAGGGTGCTTGACTTTATTTTTTAGCTTGACAGGTGGAGCCATTGTGAATGTTTCCTCTATTAGAATTACCTGGAATGGGAGGGAGCAATGCAGAAACCTGAAAGATACTGATAAATCAGAAAAAGTGTAGAATGAAACAGCAGGAATGATGCAAAGCTTGAGGAATTGACTGGGAAGAAGACATTGCAAGAATATTCTAGAGGAATTTATGTATTTCCTCACTACTTGCATACAGCAACCTTAGAACTAAGGTCAATGCTGTGTGCTTTGAACAGTGTAGGAGACAGGGCATGGTCTTGTAGGAGACACAGTGACTCATGGTGTTACATGAGTCAAAAATGGGGTGATAGATTTTCATCTTCATAATGCTGTTACAAATTTAATCATTAAGTGACACTGGTGGTTAGGGCTGCTACCAAGTTTTTTGGTGTCCCTGGAAAGCCAGGAGTTCTAAAGCTGTTGGAGAGATTGAATTACTCTGGGTTAATGTAAACATAACTGGAATGGATCAGTGAACATTATTTCATGGGCTGTATTTAGTATGAGGTCCCTTCACTAGTGATGGGGAAAAGCAGACCTTACTTCACTATATAGTCATGGAGTTTTGCTGCCTGGGCTTTGTGTCACATCTGAAGACTACCATCAGAAGTGTCCCTACCAATTAATAATGTAAAGTATAACAACTGTGCTGAGTAATATTAGCTATTAACGCTTTCCTGAAACCAATTAAGGGAATTCATTAGAGGAGTGCTTATTTTTTGATGTTATAGGTGTGTTAATGTCAATACAAAGGAAGATGTGTTCAACAGTAGATGGAGGTAAACCTCTACTATTTTCCATCAAACTGGTACAAGTGCTATTTACAGTGATTTTATGGTAGTGTAAGCTTTGTTGTACCCTCTACACAGCAAGGGGTGTGGATTTGGGCCATATCTTTCTGTCATTAGTGCTTGAGCCACTTTGGCTGAAGCAGTTGCCACTATCTCACTGTCCTTTGCAGGCAGACAAAGCTCTGTAAGAAGGTAATAAGCTGCTTGTCAGAACTTGGTTTATAGGATAATTTTACTGAACTTCTAAAACACCTCTAAAACATAACCCTTGGAAAACAACACCTGTGTATGGATTCATCATGCACCTATCTAGTGGCAAGAGAATCAACCTAACACAAGTAATACTATGTCAGGAGCATTGGAGTTAGTGGGTCTTGGTGTGTATTTATAAGGCTCAGGCACAAATGTGTGTATATTTTGGAGAAGATAGTATCTGGTTATTAGAAAACACATTTCTATTGATTTTTTGACTTCTGAGAACTGACAAAAAATATTCTGCATTATTGAAAAATAGATGAGTTTATTGGGCAGCAATGGAGTAAATAGCGTGACTGATCAGAAATTGATATGAAGCTGGTGTTATTCTGACCATTTCTTTTTATTTCTTTTAATATGATCAAGTAGTTATCTTAATCTGGAAATTCCTGTAGAAAAGTTCCTACAAGGCACTGTATACACTATAACTGTGTTGTGACATCAACATTTCAGTAAAGCTGGTAAATTAAAAAGGAATTTTGTGGCCATGTTAGAGTTAACTGATGGAAAGCTGAGGCCATGGGGTAATATGATACCAAGGTGGTTTGTTCTTAAAAGCAAGAGTAATGACTGTTTGCTTCTTAAAGACCTCTGATTGCCTGGCATGCTTGATTGAAATTCAGACCAACTTTCTTTGAATGACAAATTGATTGTTGTGTGCATTTTTGATAATGCAGTGATTTGTCTCTCTGGGTACAATACTGTAATCCCTCTTTCATTTATCAGTAGAGAATCACCAAACTGTCTTTTCCTTGGCCTGAGGTTTGGCAACATAGCTGTGATGCTCTGTTGTGCAGTTGCAGACTCTGTGGTTAAGACACCCCCCCAGCAGCAGCACCTAAGCACCAATTCCTCAGCATGCTCTTCATAGCAGTCTGGCAGCTACCATGTCGCTTGTCTTAGAAATAAAAAGGTTTCAGACAACAGCAGACCACTGAACATTATCTGTCATTGAGGTTATAAATTTCTTCTTTGTACACAGAGTCTACTTTTCCTGATTATTTCTGTGCACTGACTCTCTTCTTGTCTTCTAATTTGACTGCCCAGGAGGTATTAGTTCGGTCTTAAACCATCACTGTGCTCCAGAGCTTCAGTCAACCCTTAAACAAAGTGGTCTCATGGGTTTGTGTCACTAACACTGTATCACTAATATGATATTATCTGTCTTGGGAAAAGCAGAAGCCTTTCATCAGCAGAAGTGGAGGGTGAAGGGAAATTGAAGACATGGCATCTTTTCTCCTTCTTTGGTGATTAATCACAGATCTTTAACCATATTGAACACCTGGGTGTTGCCGTCAGTCAAGATGTTTCCATCATATGTAAGACAAAGTGGAAAAGCTTACAGTCTGAGTAGGATATATGCTCTGATAACTTGTGAACACCATCACGTGCCCTCACAACCACAAGCTCATGGACAGTAATTCCCTTTTGGCATGCAGCAGGGCAGGGCTTTTCCACTGCTTGCAGCTTATTGAGAAGGCCACAGCACATCTGTTCAGTGGCTTGAGCCATTGAGCATTCTTTGCATAGCCTGCCTGGATAAGCTGTCACTCTTGATTTTTTTTTTTTAAAGCATTTCACAGCAGAGGGTTAGCCTAGAATGGAGAACCTCTTCTGATCATCATCTTGCAGAGGCTCCTCTGCTCATAAACACATGCTGCATAGTGCTGCCAACCCCAGGTCTTATGTCAACAGGGGATCATGTCCTATCTGTTGCAGCAATTCACACCTGATTATCTACCTGCCATCAGTCAGCAGCTGGTCTCCCTTTTGCATGTATTAGGTTTCTAAATCAATGCTTTTATCCGTTCTTCCATGCTGCCATACAGGTTTTAGGATGCTCCTTAGAGCATCTACTTCTCTTCAGACTCTCTCTGAAAAATTTTACTTTTTCCATTTGAGAAGTTGGCCTTCTGTTCTGTTTCTCTGAATGTTAGGCTTTATTAACTGGGGAGGGAAGAGAGAGTTTGTACACAAAGGCTCTCATTAGCCTTAGGTGATGTTAATTTCCTTAAGCTTCATTGATAGTCAACCAGGGAATGATCCAGAGCACTTAAATTTAGCTTACTCTTCCATGTTTCCCTCCAGAAGTGTCTGTCTCTCTCTCCATTGCCATTATAGATGACTGTGTTGATAAATATTTGTCTTTATGAATACTTCCTTGTTTGTTTGATATTTAACAGGGTGCTTTTTTCTGTTTCTTTTGCTTTATATTGTGTATTTTCTGTGCTGAGGAGAATCCACCAGATTGCGGGAGTGGGCTGCTTTGTTAGCATTATTGCATTTTGACCTATAGCTGGTAACAATTTTAAGCTGTGAGTCAGGAATTTCTACCACAACTTTCAATTCATGCATGTCTTAACAGTACAGAGTCTAAAACTTACAGGCAAGCTTATGGTTCGGTTTCAGTACATAGTGCAGTACTGAATTCAGTAACAATATTCTTTGTTAGAACAGCCAGGGACATGGACCATCTATCTTACAAACAGTGCTCACAGCCCTGATGCCACCTTAGTAAACCTGTCAGATTTGGAATAAAACCAGCAAATATTTAAAGAGATTTGAAAAAAAAAAAAAATTTTTTTTTTTGCAATTTGTAGAAATTGAAATTAGCAAAAGCATGCCATTCATCTCTCAGTTACTGTTGCAGTTGAATATGCTGATTGATGTGTGATATTTTTAAATGTGTTCATACCCAGAATGTACTGGTTAAAAGCCATTTCTCTGTATCTGTTGCAGTGAACTATTTCATAAAAAATGGTACAGAAGATGTGTTACTGTGTGGCAATAGCACTGATGCTGGGTAAGTACTTTAAAAGTATCTTTACTTCTGGTTTATTTTTGTTGTATTGTTTAGCTGTTAGCTTGTTGGGGTTTTTCTTCCTACATTTTTCCTATATTTTCCTTCAGTTCTGTCCACTTTCACTAGCATGAAGTAGATATTTCCACTTCCTTGTGTCAGTCATAATAGGAGAGAGGATAATTACAATATTGTGCATGGTGATACCATTTTCTGAACTGCAGGGAATAGAAATTTGTGTGTCACTTATTCATGTCTAAAATTTTTAGGGGCTTTATTGCACTTCTTTTTCAGTATGCTTAAATTTCTCGGTATAAAAAAGAAATAGTGAGAACTAAGTAACACTTAGGCTGAGTGGAGAGTATTTTAAAGGAAATGAAATGGGGATAGAAACAGAACAGCTGGAGGGATTTAGACTGACTATGAATTCTGGGCTTTTGGCAAAGGAAGATAAACAAATCAACAACTCTGAGTCCCCAAAATAGCATGCTTTGGAGGTGGTAAGGTACTCAGTTTTGAGTTGTGATCTGTATTTGTACAGGATATCTTTATAGGCTATGTGTGTTTCATTTTCTCATAGAATAGACAGTGAAGGGAACGGGAATAGTTCCTGTGGTATACTAACTTACTCTGCATAAAGGACTTCATTGATATCCCTACTATTTGTAGATGCTAATGTTTCCTCCTGCATCCAGTCCTCAGGGTCTAAGCACATTGTCCAGGAGTGTGATTTTATTTGACAGGTTCTCACAATCTTGATGAAAAGGGAAGAGTTCAGATGGGATGAATAGAGGTGGGCTCATAAGCCGTGCAAAGATTGTAGGCTGCTAGGAGTTGTAGAAAAAGGAACAAAAGACCTTAAAGTGATGGGATAGATGAGCTTTTGATCTAAATATATGACAGTATTTGAACCAAGGAGGTGGATGACCTAGGTCAAGTGAGGGGAGCAGGTGAGATGATCTACTTTTGGAGGGAGAGGTTCTCTGTTGGTAGAACTAAATGTGGAAGACTGAAAAAAATAGAGCTTAAATTAGGAATAACTTAATGTGAAAAGAGGCATGTGTGCACCAGGAGACAATAGGAAGGTGAAGGGAAGACAAAAATGAAATTTTCTTTTGGACAGGAGGGTGAGAAAAGCCATGGGGTCCTGGAGACAGACACTTTACTTTCTGCTGCCACTGTCTATATCTGTATTTACATAAGACAGAGGGAAAGCTGAAGTTGTCAGCCTTCTCCCTGCATGTTTTGTGTGTCTGATCTGTATTGCCAGTCTAATTTAGACTGTAAGCTCCTTGGACAAAGGGCCATGTTTTCCTCTCTCTTTGTTCCACGGAAGGTACAATGTCAGCATTCATTAATTAAGTGCTTTGTTGATTGTAATACATAGCATTTATCTAGGCTCAGGCTGGACTCCAGCCTAATGGGATGTTTCCTGGGGATCCCAGGGTTTGGCAATCTACCTATCCTGGTGGACTTCAGCCTTTACTAGCCAATAAGCAGTAATACTGAGAAAAAAATGTTCTACACAGCAACTGTATTTTGCACATCACAAAATATTATTTGTTGTTCTCTCCAACCTAACTGTGGTGGGGACAGGCTGCTAAAATCATAAGCAATGTTGGAAGGGTTGATTCGACTATGGACAGTTTGTGAGGCGTAGTTTAAGGACTACTGTTTTGGAATTGCCCAAGTGATGGGAAGTTACATACGAGTCTGATATTGATCAAGTATCTATATATTGGTATCCTGTATGGATTTAAGGGTTGTGTTCCAGCAATGCATTTAGCAAAACAACCTTTATTTCCTTCCCTAAAAAGTCAATAAATTGAAATGTGTCAACAAAAGTCCATGACTGGATAAAACCTCCAATGGATGCACTATGCTCATGAGAACGTCACAGCCTGAAACAGCCAGGGGAGAACTTACAGCTTTCGTGTATAAGAAGAGGAAAATGTCACACCTACACCTAGAGCCCTCATGCTTGTTTTGATAAATACATCAAAACTATCGGTGTTTGTGCCATTAAGGGAAACCCACTTTCCCTCTATACATCAGTTTTCTTATTCAGCTTCTTGCTGTTTTAATTAAGTATTTAATACCACTGGGTGAGGTTTGTTTTTAAATGCCTAAAAATAGGGATTAAATATTCCAACTTGTGCTGTGTTTTTAGCTCAGGACTAGCAAGTTTTTTCTTATCTGTTATACATTGCACCGAGTTCCTGCTAGTCTTCCATTCCTATTGTTTAAAGACGAAGATACTTAAGAAGATAATCCTAAGGCTTCAGGGGATTTGCAAAGTCATGTATTCCCACCTGTTAGAATAAGGAGGCCGTCATTTACAGGCCGAAGTATCTGACAGAATGGATTTGTTTTCTCTTATCCTTTAATGGTCAAAGCCAAGAGCAAGTACATTTGATAGCAAAGCACAAAATCTGAATGTGTGGGATCTTTTGGGACAGGTTACACCACAGGATCCAGGGAGGTGAATGAAGAGCGAGTGGTTCCCCTCTCTATTAGTAATGAAATTTGTGACGAATGAGGATGCTTAAATTGGTAACTCATCAAGGCATCACACAGGTCAGATAGGGAAAAACAGCTGGCAGGGCTATATCTGAGTGTTCCTAGCTTTTGTGGAGCTCACCTCTGCTCCCAGTTTGGAGCTTGAATTTTTTTAGCCTCTGGGGTCTGTTGAGAACCCAAAGGAAATGCTGGGAAGGGCAGTGTCATCTCATCCCTCCCTCACGAGAGGGATTCCTTGTTAGAGTGAGTGATATCTGTGTTGTGGCCAGGATATTATGTGTCAAGGTAGTTGAAAAACCCATTTTTGTGCATTTTTTAAAACGTATTGATGGTGCTCTGAGGTTTAGCTGGTTACTGTTATTGTAGAAGAGTAAAAATAATTTAAAACAATCCAAACAAATCTACTATGGCAATTATTAGGTGATGAGATTCAGATGGTCTAACATAAGAGTGTGTAGTAATGGAGACTGCAACCTGAGCTGGAGTAGCAAGCCAAAGTCAGCAGGGAAATGACCGTCAGTGGATACAGACAACCTAATTATCTCCAAGGTGGGGGCTTTAATGCATTACTAGGACGGACTGTTTTTTGAGCAAGCACTGCCAATAAGGCAGAAGGTAATAGATCTAGCTAATATTGATTCTAGTTCAGAAGGGATCTGACCAGATGTATGTCACTCAACAGCAACAAACCTGTCTCTAGTACTTTATCTGGCAGTTGCAAAAAAATCCATTTATTTATGTTTTTAGGCATTCTCAAGCAACCTCAAGAAGCTACTATAAAAATATGCTGCAGAGATGTGTTAGATATGTCAGGAGATGGCATATTAGTTACACAAGGACTAACCTGCCTGTTGGATTTCCCATGTGGTGCCTTAGAAACTTCAGGATATCTGAAATTTGATTTTTCTTCATTTAATCAAATAGAACTTTTGTGCTCTTTTCCCTGTTGGTTATCCAACTGCATTTTCCCCCTTGATGTACTGCAAGAATTTGCTTTGCATTTACAAGGAACAAAGAGTCCAATAGAAATAAGATGTAATGTTTGGAGAAGATAGAAAATCAAATGATTGTGATCAAAGATGTTCCTTGGCTTAAAGTGAACACTAGTGACGTGTGCTCGGTGTTTCACAACAAGCACATTCAGAGCACTACACTAATAGAAAAATCCTCTGCTCTGTGTATCACAGATTGGTCAGACACTGGAAGCAGTGCTAACAGCAAGGCTCTTTTAACTACAACAAAAAGTGTATTTGGGGGATTACTTATGTTTCTAGGGTTAAATTTTGTTGTTCTTTTGGATGTGGCTGCCTTGGGACTTATCCAGGTTGGTTCTCTTTGCAATTTCAGCTTACTTGATTTGATTTGATTAAAATAAATGGAGAAAACTCAGTCTGATTTTCAAAGGGTTTACAAATTCTACAAATTTGCTTTTCAATTTAATTCCCAGTGTATAGCTTATCCAATTTGAAACACCTTATTTTAGCCCTGAGAAAGGTCCAATAAAGATCTGGTGCAGTCATCAAATATTTGGAAATCTTAGTTTGGAGCAGAAGCTCAATGCTGTTTCAGTCTTTGTGAAATCCAATCTTAGCATCAAGTGGACCACGCTTTGCAAGAGCTACAGAACAGCAGGTGACAACAAGCAGCACCATACACCACCCATAATTGATCATCATGGGCCTTGTGAAAGCATCTACCCTACTGTGTGAAAGTGGCCCTTAAGGGCAAAATTAAGACATCTCCGTAGATGAGCATTCATGGTGACAGTGCCAAAGGGAAGGCATTGGATGCAATGCTTCAGGGTGTGTTCAGGGACCTACAGAAAAGACAAAGCCCAGCACTCAGTGCCTGGCCCTGGGCAATGGTACATGGTCAACACCAGGCAAGAAGTGAGGGAACCTCACTGCTCTCAGGAGGAGATGCAGTCCCATCCCATCTGCAGATCCAATGAGGCATCGTGCTAGAGCACATCAGCAGTGCCTCTACCAGTCATCGCCCAGCTCCTGTTATCAGAGTCTATCTCCCAGTGCATGGGCTGAGGGAGCCGTTTCGTGTCAGGCTGCACCAGCTTGCTTCATGCTGCCCATGCAATTACAACTTGCTCCTTCTCTATGACTATTAACCATTCATTTCATGAGAGGACCAGTACTTAATGCAGAGTCCTGTGCTTCCCCATGGGGTAGAGACTTACTGGGGCTGCAGCAGCTTGGAATTAATCTGTCCATGGGAAAGGAAGATACATTTCAGCTATAAAGCATTTTCACTTTTACCTGTTGTAATTTCTCAGGGACATTTTTCTGCTGTGCTTAGACTGCCGTTTTTTCTTCCCCTTCTGCCTGAAGGTTTGGAAGAGCAATAGAAACAGCAAGGAAATTTGTCTATTAGGAGAAAGAGAAACAGACAAGATACTATCAATGCACAGAGTAAGGAAGCAAACAAAAAAAGAGAAACTTATCTTTGTTCTTTTCCCTGTTTTGCTTGCAACTACAAGAGGGAGCTGGCTTTTCAGAAAAGTGTGTTTTAAATCAATTGTGTCTCCTTTGGTTCTCAAGGTCAGGCTGCTTAGGTTTTTTTCCTCCTTTCACATATGTGCTGAATATTCAGCTCATGGGCAGGAATAGTCTATGAGATCATACTGACAATGAAAGCACATTTGCATCATGTCTGTACTGATATTACCAAAAAGACTAGTGAGCAGGAAGGAAAAGCAGCCAGTAAAGCTACTTCAGGATGCAACAAGAAAGCACCTTTGGCAACTGCATCCTAGTAACTGTTGCTATAGAAACTTTAGCTACCTTTATCCTCACTGTGACCTTAATTTTTCTTAGCAGGGTACATTAAAATAATGTACATTGTAGGGCAGTATTCTATATGGTCTGGTAAATTCTGCTGTCACTGAGCTTACTGCGTACAAGAGGTGAAGGAATGACCACGTGGTGTAGCGCTCCTCAAAGTGCTTGAGTACTAACTTTTTCTAAAGTATCATCAGGGAAAAACTTTGTTTCCGGTTGTGTTGTGGCATTTTACTACAGCAATTAACACCAACACACAGAATTGCACCAGATGCCTGTTTCCATAGACACCATGAGTACCAAATGCAACATTTTTATTGTAGTTTCTCCATGCCACCATACCGTTAGTGTACTCATTAAGGCATGTACAGAGATGCAGCACTTTATCTCTGTGCTATAGTATCATTCCTTTGCCTTTATGCATGCTCCACATGGTGATTTAAAGTTCGTTGCAAAGGCTTATCACACCTCTCAAGGGTAGAGAAGAAACATGCACTGTATTTAGGAGCAGCATCGCTATCAGGTGCTTCCACCAATGTTACTTTGTACAGCCCAGTGTTTCAATTCTTGGCAGGGGGAGATGCTGGAAGGATGTGCATGTCTGCCAGATGAACATGTCAAACAGCATGCTCTCCCACAGCTCTTACTCCCCTGACTAAAGGCAAAAGTGCCCAGTAACAGAACCACAGCTGTGCTGGAAATTGGGGAGCTGCACCAGAGAATAATTCACCCAGTTGATTATTTTATTCTGCTGCTGGCAATTAGGACCGCTTCAGCTCTGAGTTGCCTGAACTTAAATCTGTAGCAGTATTATTATCATTAATATTAATATCATAATTGCTTGGGTTTTTTTTTATAAGAAGACCTTAGTTTCAGGCTGTGCTGTGTTGAATACTGGACAAGTAGAGTGAGAAGAGTGCTCTCAGCTGGGAGGGTTTGTATTTCAGAGGTGCAGTCCATGGATGGGTGAGGTGGAGATGGTGTTGTTGGTGTCTTGTTTGTATATATATACTCCTGGGGAGTGACAGGAATGGGTAAGGGCAGGAGAAACAGTCAGTTGCAGGTGATCCCTGGCCTAGTCAACTTTGTCAGGTAATTGTGGTCTGACAACATATGTGTTAAACTTACTGCATGAATGGGTCCATCACAGGGAATGGGATACTGGGGACCTTTGGCATGTGCTTAGTGGGACTGGTGTGTTCAAAACACTCTCCAGATTCAGTCTGATGGGGTACAGCTGGCTGATGGGTGGGAAAGGAGAATGGAATGAGGAAGGGGATACATTTCCCAAATGTGACTTCTTCAAATGTCACCAAAGGGAAGGTATTTTGGAAAGAATTGCGTGTTGTTTAAACCACCAGAGCTAATAATGTAATTACACCCCAGATTAGTAGGCAATATTAATGAATTTATTACTGACCTTTAGGCTGTACAGCATATGTTAAATTAATTTAACTAGAATCTGGTGTAAATCACATAAACTTTTCCATCTCCTCTGTGTTGGTTACAGTGACAGGAGAATGAGGAAGATTTGCTCATGGTGGGAAAGCCTCTCACTTGATTATGAAAAAAGACATAAAGCAAGTATGTCACCTGAAAGATGCTGCAGGGGACATGGGCATAACTTTAGGTATTATACAGGCTTAGGGGCAACAATAACAGTCCTCACTCCTAGGGATCGGTTTTGTATTTGGAAGATCATGTCTCTGTAGCAGCAGTAGGGATTAAATCCAAATCCACTCAGTTCTTAAGGATAGGCAATATTACCTCTTAGTCAAAGCTGTAATAAGCTCATCAGCCACATGAGAGAAGCTGAGTTATTAAGGGCTACAGTCTTCATTAAGCAGTAATCTACCATTATGCTTAACATCATAAAAAAAAAAATACAGTGTGTGGCCACTGGACTGAGAAGAAATGACAGTTTGCTTACCTTGCTGCAGCATGAAATCTAAAAGAGCCACATTGCAGCAGAAAGTTCTTCCTCTCGCTGCTTGCGTGCGTGCGTGCATGGAAGAGTCTGATGTCTCAGGCTAAACCAGCTCTTTTCTATCTGCCTGAGCAAGTAGTCAGTGGGGAAGGCTGAAACTTCTTCCTGGATGCAAGTCAGTGGCGTGCACAGGTCAGTGGGTGCTCTGAGCCTGTGAGCAAGTGTGCTCATGGACATCTCCTTCACTTTTCTCCTCCAGTTTTGGTTCCTGGTCTGTTGGTCTTTATTCTGAGGTATTCTTCTCCCTCCCCCACCTCACCCCTTCCTTGCAGCATTTGATTGGCTTTGCTTGTACTTCCTTCCTTTCAGACCATTGGCACCCCTTGCTTTAAAAAATGCCCTTCAAATTCTCTCTGACTCTGTAGAAGCCTGGAGTGAGAGCTACTGGGGGCTTCTACTCAGACCTTTGAATATGAAGCAAGCTCTGTGAGTCATATGCTGGCTCTTAGATGGTAAGTTTAAGTGAGACCCTGTGACTATGACTAGTTTTTAATATAACAAAATGAGAAACAGCAGGAGAAAGAGTGACCTGTGAACCTGTGACTTTCAGGCAGACTGAGCACCCACTGATGGCTGGGGTTTGGCCTCTTACTCCTACATGCCCAGTTGCCCTTACAGCATACATTTTAAAGATACTCCCCTCTTTCAGAATGGTTAGGGAAGAGCAAATGTTAGTCTAAGGATTTTTGCCCCCTCCAGCCCCATGCAAAGTATGCACTCTTTGTTTGGCTGCTGGTCTCCTCCCTCAAGCCAAGGAAAGGAGGAAAACATGGAAAGCGCAGGCTAAAACATACAGGCCTGTGACTTAAAGGAGATCTAAGCCTTTCTTTTGTGTCCTAAGGACTTTAGCATGAAGGTGCAGGCTGAGAAAGACTACTGTGCATCAGCAAGCCTTGAACGCCATGGCACTGTCTGTTCTAGCTCTTACTGCCAGGCTTTAAAACTCTACTGTGTTGCATCAAGGTGGTTTCCATTCCTCTGGAATTAGCTATGTGTCAAAGATGTCAGCTAAAAACATTTCAGCTTGGTTTATAAGTCCTTGGGGTTAAGATGACACCTAAGCCTGAACACTGAGGGTCCCTTGCCAAAACATGTCCGGTTTGGGGGTTTTTTTTAGTTTTGGGTTGTCTGTGGCAAACACTTTATCTCCCATTATCGCTTCTTTCATGAGCAATTTGATCTAAGAAGCCAGGTGTGCCTTTGCAACCTAAACCAAATGAAAGCACAGCTGTTACTTTACAGACGTTGTAGCTGTCATTAGCAGGTGTTTGATGCTAGCTCCTGGTTAACATGTGGACAACTGTCCCCATTTTTTCAGGGTTTGAAAGTTACAATCCAGCACATGGTTGTTTTACAAATCTTCTTTTATTGTACAGTCCTATTGGCCACTGCAGTCTGGACCAGCAGGTTACTTGGCTTGCCTAGGTTAAACTCTTGAGGCAGAACATTTTGTAATTATGCCTGTAGCTATAACTCTGGCATTCCCAATCTGTGTTACTTAAAGCTGTTTCTTAGGTTTTTTAATTTCCTGCACCAGTGCCAGCTTACAGTGATGATTACAGCCTGATGGATAGGTAGGTAGACTGATGCTTTTAACTTTTCTGAGTCAATGACACTAATTTTATTGTGAACAATTGAAGAGCATCCTGTGAGGCTCCTGTAGAGGATGCAGCTTGTTGTTGTAGCTTTTTGGTTTTGCCCATCCCTGTGCATCCAAGGAGAGTGCAATCCTGTGAAATATTCCCCGAGGTAAAAGAAGCTAAAGCTCTTGCTGAAAAATCTGAAGGGGGAGGCTTAGTATTATACATTGAAGATGCTTCAGCAAAATCTTGAGACTCCTTAAAAAATCCTTAGAGGAAATGGTGTCAGTTGCAGAATAATATTCACATATGAGAGTCTTACACCTAAATTTCTACAGAGTGTTTTTTTTCTAGGAAGCAGCATTTTGTTTTTCCCTCAGTGATTTTAACACATTCCCATACCCCATGGGTTATCACTTCTGTTGGCTACAAAAGAGGGTGAGCAGGAATAGAAGTAGGATATTTTGTCTCAAGTGCTTAGTCTCTGTAAGAAGGATGTGAGCTAACATAAATATAATTTTTGAGTCAGATTTCATGCTTTACATGCTGAAGACACCTTTTTTGAATGTTCTAATGCCTGAAAACATTATTAGGGAAGCATATTGGCCTAGTTTCAGATGGGTTACAGTGAATTTTCTTCCTAATAGCTGGTACAGTGCTGTATTTTGGATTTAGTATGAGAATGTTTATAATAAACTGATGTTTTCAGTTGTTCCTTTGTATTATCCTAAATTTAGGACTTTCCAGCTTCTCATACCCTGCCAGCGAGCAGGCTGGAGGGGCATCAGAAGCTGGGAGGGGACACAGCTGGGACAGCTGATCCAAACTGGCCCGAGGGATATTCCATATGATGTCAGCTCAGTATATTCTTCATTTTGTGTCCTATTAAACTGTCTTTCTCTCAGCTCATAAGTTTCCTTGCTTTTATTCTTTCTATTTTCTTCCCCATCCAGCTGCAGTGCGGGAGTGAGTGAGTGGCTGCATGGTTCTTAGTTGCTGGCTTACAGTTAAACTACTACATGTGTACACTTACTGTACATACCCTCACAGACAGATAATTTTATTCCGTCAGTCTACTGGTGAGTGGAAAAGGTTTTAGAGACACATAAAGACAGAACAAAACATGAAAAATACTAACTGTAGTCTAAACAGAAAATATTTGTCTCAGGTGACATCGCTCACTTTCAGTCTGAAGAGTTGCAGCTTCACATCCTGGGGCTTTCACAAGCAGTTGTGCTTTGAGCAATTTCCTCTGATGTTCTTCTGCATCAAAACAGTTTCCCCAGGAAGCAACAATGACAGTGAACTAACAGTGACTTTGTAGCCTCTAATCTCATCATGCCAAGAGATTCCTATGAAAATACATTTGCAATGCTCCTAATATTTCATTTCTTTCAGACTCTCTTTTCAAAATGGTGAAGAGATTAGGAGGAAAGTCTCTATCATATTGAAATTTGTGGCAATATTTCCATTTTGGCTAGGATTTCAGGCACCTTACTCTAGATGAAAATTCATTGCCAACCAACTGCCCTGCCTAGGCTCACCATTAATCACCATCAAGTTTCTCGCATCTGTATTCAGATGTTTTAGCCATTAGTAATTATGTTAAGATATGAGAAATGAGACCAGTTCAGTGGAGCCACTTGAGATTGGTCTTTTGTGGAAGACTAAGGAAAACTGTCTACCTCTGGACATGATCTCTTAGTTTCCAGCCAAGCACAGTGTGTGAGTACAATCATTTTCTCACAGCAAAAGGAATGAGCCTTACAAATATTTTCATGTCTTGTCTGGATACAATGTCTTAGAGCAAGCAAGCAAGCAGAAAGAGTTTCTTTCTCAGGAACCCAGAGGATCTATTTCTCAGAGCTCTTGAACAGTGCTGGCAGCATGTCATGGGCACTAAAGGATGTCTGCAGCAGCATATCAGAGGCAGAAATCTCGCCTCCCTATGGCAAAGAGTGACAGCAGATGCTTCCTTTGGGAGAGAGGAGATTTGTGGTGTATGATGTCACGGACTCCATGGAGTTACAGAATCGTTTATTTAACAAAGTCGCTTGCAAGGGTGTTATGCCACGGACATGTTAAACAGGACATGGAGCTGTTGGAACAAGTCCAGAGGAGGGCCATGAGGATGATCAGGGGACTGGCGCATCTCCTGTATGAAGACAGATTGAGAAAGTTGGGGCTGTTCAGCCTGGAGAAGAGAAGGCTGCATGGAGACCTCATTGCAGCCTTCCAGTATCTGAAGGGGGCCTATAGGGATGCTGGACACGGACTCTTCATTAGAGATTGTAGTGACAGGACAAGGGGTAACAGGTTCAAACTTAAACAGGGGAAGTTTAGATTGGATATAAGGAAGAAATTCTTTCCTGTTAGGGTGGTGAGATGCTGGAATGGGTTGCCCAGGGAGGTTGTGAGTGCTCCATCCCTGGTGGTTTTCAAGTCCAGGTTGGACAGAGCCTTGGGGTGGCAGGGTTTAGTGTGAGGTGTCCCTGCTTATGGCAGGGGTGTTGGAACTAGATGATCTTAAGGTCCTTTCCAACCCTAACTATTCTATGACAATTAATCAATAAAAACCCGCCGCACAAATATTCCTCTACAGGTTACTCAATCACAATTTTCCGTAACCATTTCCTTGTTATTGTTTCTAGCTGATATGTGCTTTAGATGTAGCAATCTATGTTATTGCTAAGTAATCATCACTCTTACAGGCTACGTTTCTTTTTACTACTATGTAGCAGTTAAGCACAAGATGTCTTCTGCTCCCAGAACAGGATTTTTCTCCTTGGTCTGCGTACACCAGCACTTTGCAGTTAGTCTTGCATGTACAGCTGCATTGTGTTCTTAAAATGGTCCTCAACAGAGATTTAGTGAAAAGTCTGCCTCAAAAAAAGGACATTAATATACTGGAAATATTCAATCTGCATCTTCATATTTTAGTGAAAAAAAGATTAAATTTCTGCATTTTATTCTCTTCTAACTCAGTGATATTACTGTAGATTTTATTCAAATGTGACTCTTACCAGGAAACAATAGGTAGTCAAAGTATGAAAGATCTAGAAGGAGGCATTTCTAGGCTGGCAAGGAAAAAAAAATGAAGTGTCTCTCTGTTTTTTGTGAGATATAGTTACCATTGTCTAAATTCTCAACTGATATAAGCTAAATTGGCTGTACATAAGGTGACAAAATCACTTATATTCTCACTTGTGCTACATTTAATTCATTAAACATTTCATTCTTTGCATTTTTATTGCTTTGTCTAGAGATTGCTGAAAAGAAGGATATGCACAGTTTGCAGTGCTTCAGCACTCCTTTTTTTCAGTGTTCAAAGCAGGCTTACTTAAGAATTTATGCTTGACTACCAAAATTAAATTAAGCTTCTTAAAGTGTTGTTGGATGTCTAATGTTTGTGGCTGACACCATAGATTTGTATAACTTCTAAACGTATAGTAATGTATTCTCATCTCAGCATGCAATACGGAGTTTCTATCCTGTGCTGTACAAATTTATATCACTGTAAAATTGGTATATTTAAAAAAATCCAAACCATCTCCAATTTTCACACTGAGGCACACTCTGCTTTCTCTGGAGTCAATTTCTTTCTTGGGTGGCATTTTAAAAACTACATTATTATTATTACTGCTTTGCATTTTGATTTGTGGCAATATTCTTTTGTAAAAAAAATAGCAGTGGCTGAAACACTCTATGCATTTCAATACTTTTGCTAGGAGAAAAAGAAATTTAAAGCTGTGCA
This sequence comes from Agapornis roseicollis, assembly GCA_002631895.1. NCBI lineage: Eukaryota > Metazoa > Chordata > Aves > Psittaciformes > Psittacidae > Agapornis > Agapornis roseicollis. The sequence continues at coordinate 66,431 of NDXB01016083.1, forward strand.
CATTGGACACACTCTACATGACTGGTGATGTGTCTAAAATGCCTGGATATTACAATAATCATCCTATCTAAAAGCAGATCAGAAAACCTTGTTTCCTTCATCTGACAGGCAGAACATCAAGCTCACCATCTGCCAGGACAGAGGGTATTGCTCTGTTATCAAAACGCTGCCTGGACATTGGTCTCTCTCAATATCTCTGATCTCTGACAAAGTGCTTTCACAATCCCTCTTGTTCCACCCATCCATAGTTGTGTCAGCTAGAATTTGCACCAAATTGCAAAAGGTTCATCCCTTGCTGAAGCATGGAGAACAGAGGGAACCAGCATTACTGCTGAGGTCTGCTTCTCCAGATAGATGGTTCCCACCTTACAAAAGCTCAAGTGCTGTAGGGCTTCAGGACACTGACAATATCCTTGATTTCATATTCTCTTTCTATGATACATTCAGCAGTAAGTCGTTGCATATTGCTCTAGGTCTTCAGTCTCTGGTGGGGGATATCTTATGCTTAGAAAGTGCCTTGTGATATGCAAGAGGTGTGGGGTCTTTTAAGCAATCATATTGAACTGCTCTGGGAGAGAGGATAGATAGTTGACCTTGTGTTTCACTTGATGATGTAATTCAGTAGGTACTTAGTACCACTGAGAGCATTTTTTATGTATTCTGGCATATGCAGCTAGAAAATTACTTGTAAAGAGACTCAAAGCTTAATGCAAGTATGAAATTCATGCTGTCTGTGTGCCATGTGATATATGGATCTGCAAGACACACAAGGAAAACATTTTCCTGGTAGAAACAGAAAAACTCATAACCCCAGATTATGGTGGTAAATGAAACAAAGGCTAGTTTTCTTAAAGATTTAGTACTTGCAGTGGATGAGTGCAAGGTCAGGCAGAGTAAGCAATTGGGATGGCACATGCTGATGTCAGCCAGCCAGTGTCAGACTATGTAACCAGAAATGGAGGTTCACTGACCTAGTATTTCCCACAACTGTAACAGGAGACACAAGGTTTATGATTCTTAATTAGGAATAAGTGCAAAGAGAAATCATATTTAAGCACTAAAATCTTGCCTAGGCACCTAATTCTGGTCTATTCCAGATATCTGAAATGCTAAGTGATCATTTGCCATTGCAGCTTGAACTATGGTTACCGTTTTCCAGTTTATCCATTCAAAGGAAAACTAAAGTTGCAACCATCTTTGCTATTATGAAGTTAGCATCCACCTTTCCATGGTTTTATCCAGTGAAGGAATTTATTGATGATTGATAAATTTGAGGATCTGTGCTTTAGACAAAGAGCGTTCACTATGTTCTCCTGAAAGTCAGTTTCTCCATGCTGAAGCTATAAATGATGCGTTTAACATATTGTCTTTCATGTTTTGCAGCACATGTCCTGAGGGATATATATGTCTGAAGGCTGGGGAAAATCCTGACCATGGTTACACAAGCTTTGATACTTTTGGCTGGGCCTTTCTCTCTTTGTTCCGTCTTATGACTCAAGATTATTGGGAGCGTCTTTATCAGCAGGTATGACAATGGTTTTTTTACTGTTAAAAATATAAAATGAACACATCATCTTGTTACAGTTATATATCCAATAGTTAAAGACAAGAAAGAATTGTTGTTTATTGCAGGTAAACTGTTCCCTGTGTGTTCTGGAGAAGGACCACAAATTGTTACAATTAATTTTAGGAGTAATGGTACAAGACAACATTAGGCTGGGTATTTGGTGAAAGAAAATTGGTACCAAAAAACCTGAATCTAAATGAAGTTTACTGCTTAAGGAAGATCACCACATCACCACATAATGATTTTTTTTTTTTTTCGGTGGCTGTTGTACTAATCTTTTGAGTCCAGCTCAAAAAAGGACTAGAGAAGCACCTGAGTATTTGGCATATCTGTTTTTGCAAGGCATGGTAATGAGCACAGTCAGCAAATGGCAAGACTACCCTGGTCCGTGTCAGTTCTCCCTGCTGCAAGATTTTCAGCATGGACATCCAACAGCCAGAGGCACAAATGGAGTGAGAGTCAACTTAAGAGTCATGTGTGCAAGGTGGTGTGCAAGTAAATGCTCATTTTAGCATGCATTTCCTGAAATGTCTATGAACTCTGAAGAACTACATATGGTAGTTTCCTACTGAATGACATAGTCTGTCCACAAAGCTACTGAAGATTTATTTCTGAATCTCAAAACTGCCAAAATTGAAACATGCTCCTAAGGAAATCAAGAGAGTTAGTGCTGAGAGATAATACTCTGAAGGCACTGAGGTAGATATCTTTGAAGATATTGGGGATTTCAGCTTCACATGCAGCCAGTTATACAATTTCAGAAAAATATAAAACAATGAAACTGAAGATTCTTTAAACAACAATATTCATTTACTTGGCACATAGCTGCATGTACAGCTCTGGAAGACTGAAACTGTCATAGCAAATAAATGTGATTACTCCCTTTTATTATTTGACCTTATAATATCACACAGTGGTTTCTATCACTAGCATCAAGTCATTGACTATGAGATATCTGTAATACAATCTCAGCCTGTTGCCCTAGACTCCAGTTATGCCTATGAATCTGGTGAAGAACCAGGCAATACAGGCAATAGCACTCGAGGTTGGGTTCTTCTTAGGCTGGGGCAGATGCCTAAATAACAGATGAGGTTCAGGTGAGTTGCATCCTAAAAGTATTTTTTTTCTCCCCATTGACTGTAAAGGACCTAGATGGTGGACATCTAAAGGGATACAGCTTGAATTCCACCTGGAAAGTTTCCATACACTGAACAAAATAGATTGAGTTGTGTGTGGGAAGCTTTCACTGCAACTGATTGCAATATTATCTATTCTGAAAGAAAACCAGTAGAGATATTTGGTGAAGGAGAAAATAATTCTTCTTTAGAAATTAATGGCTAAGATATAAAAATGTATTGGTGAGATTACTTCCAGAATCAAAGAGATTCTGTTCAGGCTATTAACAGTGGCTGAATTATATTGTAAATCTAAGAGTTTGTTTTTTTGTTGTGTTTGGTTTTTTTTTTAATAAATTATAAAATCCTTCTTCTCTTCACCACCTCCCCC
>NDXB01016084.1:0-11441 GCA_002631895.1 Agapornis roseicollis
CAAGAAGGGGGGTTGAGTGAGTGAACGAGCTGCGTGGTTGGTTGGGTTTAAACCACGACAGAAGCAATAATTAAATATAACAAAACTGAGCTGTCAAATACTAAGCAAGTATCTAGTATACCAAAGCAAATCTGACTTATTGAATCCCTTGTCAAATCCAGCCAGTGTGAAATGTGATGGTAATTTATATTAACAGCTGACCTAAAGGAACTATAAAAAGCTAACACAAAGTCTTTTGCCCAAAGAAACGGAATATTCAGAATAGCATTTTTGTTTGCAAAGAGTGAAAAGTTGCATGATGCAGTGGATATAGATTAATTTCACAGGAAAGCTTGGGGGCTTATTTTAAGGGACTGAAACTGCAGAGGCAGTGAAAACAGCTGTACAGCAGTCCCTTCTGCTACTCTTAAATTATAGTCAGCCATCCTACTTTTATGATGCCAAGTACGTGTTGTCATTTATACCCAAATAAAACCTGATAGGTTAAAAAAAAAAAAAACAACCCACAGAAAGACAAGAGACTAACTGTGAGGGAGTTACTTAAATGTAGAATTGTGTCAAGCCAACTTGGAATCAATAGGAGCACTCAATGTGATCTAAAAGCAGCCTGCGGAGTCTCGTTTTCTTTTAGAGGAAAATCGTATCAGTTTTGTTCACTTCTCATCAGTACAGAAAAGTCACTCTCTAGGAAACAGTTCTCACCATGAACTGCAAGACACACCCATTATTTTTAACATTTGACTTATCACTGGAATTTCCAAGTCTGCAGGAGAACAGTACTTGTTATATTGGGTTCCACAAAGAATAAAAAGAAGTCCTAAATGTGAGTCTAGCAGTTGATTCTAAAAATTACAAAGAGAATCAAAGGAATTTGTTCTTTTTTAAGGAAACACAGATCTTAGTATGAAGTCTTTCAAACTCTCAAAATGCCTGATAGTTCAAAACACCCAGATATGATCTCCATTTATTTAAAAACAGGTCAGACTAAGAGCAGGTTTGAAAGAGGAGAACTGACACAAACTTTCCTTAAAGCTGAATATAACTGAATAGTTGCAGCCAACAGAGTTCATAGATAATTTAATAAAGTTGTTAGTATAACTGAACCACACTCTGTCTTCCTGGGACAAATACTTTTGAATAACTACCCCACCATGACTACAGTCCCCATTTTTATTGTCTCATAACAGGGAATGATATTCAGTAATGTTACATACAACTTCTGGACATCCAGCCCTTTCTATATATAGCACTCAACTGAGTAGATACGTTGGTGGCACTTATGGATAGCTGCCTGAGTGGGACACTTAAGTCTGTCTCTTATAAACATCCGGCTGATTAGCTTATGAAAATCATTGTCTCCGCCTCATACATTTTCAAAGCTATCTTTATCTGCACGTTTCATTTAAAAACCCTGAAGTGCATGTCCATTCTTTCATAAGCTTTTTTACTTACACTAAATGCTTAACTTTAGCCTTTCAGGAAGAGACTTTTCAATGCTTATCAGAATGAAAGCAATCACAACTAAAGATTAGTTTCTGTACTCACACCTCTCTCAAAAAATTAAGTTCAGGCTTACAATTCATGTGGTTTGTTACCAGGAAGAAATCACTTCTCCTTGTTCAATTTCACTAAGTAAACTGTGAGGAGTAGACTTAAAAACAGTGTGAAGTCCAAGAAAAAATATTTCTCCATAGGGGAAGTATGGTATTATATGGTATTAATATTATTCACATGACATTTTGCCATACTAGACTTTATAGATATTATGCATGTAGAATTTAGTAGATTTGCCCTACTGGTTTGCATAGAAAAGTGGATTTCAGACTCTAAATCATACAAGATTTGTGTTTGGTTTTGTTTTGTTTTGTTTTTTTTTAATTCTATCTAGTAAAATTCTATTTTTTTTCCAATTTCATTGGCAAAGGCAAATTTAAAAATCTTTTGTAAAATAGATGACTGAAGAAATCTGAATGCTGAAACTTTTTCAGCTGAGGTTAAAACAACTGAAAAGAGTAACATGCCCATGCTTGGCTGGCTTTGGTTTATTCTGCCAGGATGGAAGAACACTTGCTCAGAAGAACACTTCCTCAGTAGGAAGGCCCCGTCTGAATCACAAACCTGTTTTTCACCCTTTAAATGGGCAGAGTATGAACACGACTCATCTTCTGCCACCCCACATCCCCCAGAACAGCTTAACCATTTTAATACTGATGAACAGGAACCAATACACAATCCCACATCAGCACTTCTTACTCTCTAAAGCAAACACATCTCTTCTTCAGTTTATTTACTCCAAAACATACGTGAAATCAATTTATCAGACTTTACAATGTTTAAGGCCAGCTTTTGGTGTGGCTGTCCCCTAAGTACTTTGCCTGAAGGAACACTGGGGCTGAACTCAAAGCAGAAAAGCCCCCTGGACAGGTCTGTACCTTCAGTTTTGTACAGAAGCTGTGTAACCTCAACAGAACTGCAAAGGTCCCTAAGCTATACTAGCCTGTCTTCAGGCACCAGAGCTGTTCTCAGCCAGCTGGACACAAAGGTCACTTAAGTCTACTTGGACAGCTTTTATACCTGTGTTAAAATTTGGAGCCACTTTATAATGAAAAGTCCAGATTCTTGGGTTTTGTATCTTCTTTTCCTCCTCAAAAAGAAATGCAAAATGTATGTGAAGAGGACTGTTCATAACTTCTAATTTTGCTTATTCTATATGTTGGAGTAACCCCTGCCACATTGGTCAAAGATTTATGCAAATTTTATGAATTGCAACAATGATACAGTAAAGCCTGAAAGGAGAAAAGTATTCCTGCCTTTTGCTATCCAGGGTATTTACAACCACCACAAACTTCAATTCACAGCTCTATGATATTGAGTAGCCCCAGTTGGCCAGAAATGGACAAGAGTCAGCAGGTTTTTAAAACAGTTTACCTCTTGGCTGCAAACTGATAGCAAAGTTTAGTAACAGTCATTTGAGAAGCAGATTTGGTGGAACAAAAGAGAGAAAGGAGGGGTAAGCAGATACGCACCAACTTGACCCTCTGCCCTGGGGTGGCACTGATTTCCCATGTGCACTCCTTTCTGCTGGGATACTTGTCAGGCCAGTTGGGACTCGTGATGATGCCATTGGGACTATGGATCTTCTGTTCACACTCAGCTGTGCCAACAGTGATAGTATCAGTTAGTCTGGGGAGTTGATTCAGAGGTAGCCAGAAAATACCCTATTTTGTCAGCAAAACCATGGAATGGAAAGGATCTTTAGGAAGACACCTAAGCACTCTCTTTTGTGTGAAGTCATTTTCTTCCCCTTTGGCACATACATTATGGAAACTAACCCACCTCACCTGCCTTAATTTCAACTAACAGCTAACTAAACTAACCTGTGAAACATATACTGTTATTTACAATGAGTGGTGCTCTTACATATTTTTTTTTAAATTTATGAAAGAATGAACATAAGTATTAAACCATAATAAAATATTTTGTCATTCCTGCTATTCTACATACAAGTAAGTATAAAAATCCATATGAGAAATCTTGCTACTCGAGCATCAAATGGTATTTCTTGAACAATTCATTTTTATCTCTTTTCACTAACTTTCATACTGCAGATACAAAGTAATCATTCTGCTTTCTAAACCACAGTTTTTAGGGACATACATACCAGTAGAGAATAGCTAAGACTAAACAAGAGCAGCTTAGCCATCCACTCCCTAACTGTATCACTAGAAGTGCATCTCTGTGAATAGATACAAACAAATAAAACTTAAAGAAGGCAAGAAAGAAACTAATTTAATTTTTGCATTTAGTTTTTTAACAATCTCAAATTCCTTTATAAACATCAGAGAATTATTCAACAGGAATCTTTTGAAGCAGACAAGCATAATTTCAACACCAGAGAAAATGCAAATGATTCACAAAGGGCATATCTTTACTCGCAAATTAAATACGTGTTAGAATACAGCCTTGAGAAACTGCAGTAGCTCACATGATATTGCACGCTTGAGTTTCATTAGCAGATAATCTAAATTCTATTTAAACTGCAAAGCCTACTGCTTTCCTGGAGGTAACCACACCTTTAAACAGGTAGTGGGAAGAAAGTTGCACAGGGACTTGACTGGAATTTAGATTCTCTGAATATGTCCCCTAAAATAATCTCAGAATGGGCAGATAGTTTCAATGTGACTGCAAGGAAACTAACTACTACAGATAGTAGCAAATGACAAGTTTACCAGGCTTCTCTCCAGAAACTCTATCCCAGTGTTTTATGCAGCATTTATCACAGCTTTAAATGTTCTACACTTCACAGAACTATTAAAAATAGCACTCCTTGCCAATGATCCCAAATTTTCCAAACTGTATTCCTGTGGACCTCAAACTCAGCCACACACAAATGTTGGGATGGAGGGAATGGGAAAAGGAGGGCAAAGGAGTGTTTAAGCCCAAATGTCTAAACCCCCATTACCAAGATGATTTTCCTTCTTTTCTTTCTTTGGAAGGAGAGCTGCAGGGAGCTTTCTGAAAACAGTTGTATAATTAACTGTTCAAATACCTTACTACTCACCCTCCTTGCAGTCATGTTTGTTTTCATGTAGCACGAATCCATTTCGGCACTGGCAAACATAGCTTCCTACTGTGTTGATGCACTCATGCTGGCAGCCACCGTTGTCCTTTGAACACTCATCCTTGTCTAAGAAATACCCAACAAGGTCGGGTGAGCATCAAACTAGCAGTAGTCCTCATTACCAAAAAGAGAAAAGGTTGAGCACAGTGTTTCAAGAAAAGGATAAGCTAAGATAAGCTAAGGCACAGACACGCTTCTTAATATGGCAGCTTCATGGTACCTAAGTTCTAGCCATTCATTGTTTGGCCTAAAGCCTTCCACCATGGCACAAATACCCTGACTCATCTTTCTAGGAAATAAGGGGTAGTTCCTTAGAGAGAGGAACAAACAACCAAGCTAAATCAAAGGAGGTAAGACAGTTACCAGTGTTTGCTATTTCAAGTGATCTAGCTGGTAAAAAAAATCATAAATATCCCATCCAAAGCTTTATTTCAGTAAGCAACAGGGATGTAATCTATGGACAACACAGTTCTAACTTTATGCAAATTCCACAATTTAACAATGGTAGGTCAAAAGGAACATGTAAGCCAAAAAATGCTTCAAGCTGCATTAAGAAAAAAAGGATTTAACATAAACTTCTTTAATAAGCTGATTTTTTTTCCCAGCAAAGTGACAGTGTGTTTTACTTTTAATGAATCTGGACAGTAGAGAACATCACAAAAGAAAAGCATTTCATTGAAAAACATACAAAACAAATTGGCATTAGCTATTTCAAGAAGTTCTACAATATAACATGCAGTTCTGTTTATTAAGATATAATCATTCAAAAGAGCTTTTTAGTGTGTTAGAAATAAAGCAGAGTCAGGAAGGGAATATGACCTCCATTAAACAGTTACAAATTCATTGTATGGACAGAAGCCAAACTAGATTAACAAGCTGTCATTCTAGCAAGAGGCCTCAGCTGCCACCCTTCTATGTCATTCAGCTGTTGTCATTTGAGGTGAGGCTGGCCCATTTGAAAGAGGCAGACTGTTTCTGACATGTACATATACATGCGTATATGTATGCACATGTACGTACCTCTCTATATATGTATAGACATAGATATAAATCCTGAAATGGAAAAATATATGCCTATATATACACACACACACACAAACACAATTTAAAACACTGTGTCTTACAACGTGTGTTATTTCAGCATGAAAAAAAGGGGAGGAAAAACAGCCTAAACTGTGAGCGTCCCAGAGGTCCAGCTGCTGCAGAGCTCGAATGCAGAACACTCACCCCCTTCTGCCTCATGTACCTTGAAAAGCAGCAGTGAGTGTTATCTCCGAACATGGTAACATGCAGTGTTTCAGACTTTAGTCAGCATAGTAAGAATTTCTATAGATTACAAGCCACTATGGATAATTTAAGTCTCTTTTCATTGTCTTACTCATGCATTTTTTCCCCTGCCCTTACTTATGCTCACATTTAGTAACACAACAATGGAATTTTACATTATAAATGCATGTACATCAATTTTATCAGCCAAAGCATTTGCAACACTTGACCCGTTGACTTGCAGGTCTTTCCATACAAATCTGCTCCTACTTATAATACATCATGATAATGTACATTTACAGATAAATTCTGCAAGTCAAACACAAGCATCCACTGCATTTTGCCCTGTAAATCTCAAATCTGTTTGCATTGAAAGCTTTTGAAAGCTTTCTGCAGATGTGAACAGATTTGAAGGTTAAGAAGCAGCCAAAAACATTGGTAGCTTCCAGAATCATACATCCAAAGGCTTATAGTAGCTGTCATTTTGATGATGAAAGAAGCATGAAAGCTCTATGATACACTGTTTATGCCCCATGCAATGCAAATCCCAAACTGAGATAGTAAAGCCATTTCATTTCAAACAAAAGTTACAATATTTTATCTTTGCAAAAGCTAGCACTGTCATAAATTTATTCCATGTTGCAAATGAAGAATGGTAACAAGCAAATGAGATATTAGATACATTACAAACAAAACTCTTCAATATTTCCCCATCTAAGCATTAGTTTGTAGTTTTCTACCAAAATAGCAAACTAAATGGAAGGCAAGCTCAAAATGCATTCAAGTTAGGCTTTCGAGTAGAGAGTAGGTACACAAATTCTAAATAAAAGCCCTGTCCATTTTCATCTTCAACCAAACTGTGTGAAAATACTGAAAAGTATTTTGACATTAAATAAGTTTTTATTCTATAAAGTAATCTCTTAAGAGACAAGTGCATAAGCAAACAGTCCCATGTTGGACCTTCTCAGAGATACAACAATGGACAGAAGGTAGAAAGGAGAAGTTTTCTGAATTTGAACTACAATAATTGCTTGTGCATGTTTAATCAAGGATGCAACTGTTGAGCAAGCCTTCATCACACTTCACAATTCAGAACAGACTTTCTGTCAAATTGATCTCCCAATTTCAAAATTCATGAAAAAGTCCCAATTAGTCTGTATTAGTTATAGGAACAAATGTTTTGCCATGTGAAAACAAAGCCATTTGTTAGGCTGGCAGATGGAAATGAGTCTCCCAGTTTTGAATGGATACTTTCTTTTCTCATTTTAGTACTCAAAAGAGTGAAAGTTCCATTCTCAACAAAATGTTAGATTAAATCATTCAGAGGACAAATAGTCGTACCTCTGAGACCCTCAGAGGCCATCAGTCTGTGAATAATACGTACTCGGCCTGAAGGGACCTGTACCAAGTCCTTGCAAGATTCAAAAACAAAAATTTTCTCTTTGCAGGCAGCTTTCTTTTCTGTGGAAAAAAATGTACCAGGATGGCACCAGAAATGAGTTTGTGCTCTAAAACAAATTTGCTCAAGGCTAGAAACATTCTAGCTTTCTCGTTTTAACTACTCAATGAATCATCACCCAAAAAAGTGTATGTTCCAACAAACCTTTTTCCTATATTACAACAAACACAATGTATGTTTTGAATGATCATGTTTAGACTCATGTTTTTTTAAAACACTGAAGTAACTCTAAAACTTATGATAAGTGGAAGCAGTTTAGTGACATGTTATCACTGGGTATTAATCATACCACTATACAAAGACTGATTTAAAGAAATCATTAACCTATCTTCTCAGAAACATTACAGGGTAAAAAAATAATATATTACTGCTATCTTTTTTTCACCCAAATGTAAATTCATGGAGTCATTTTATGGGCCAAGCAGACTCCCAATAGTTTACTGTCTTGTAACAGAGCAGGAGAGAGCGAAGGCAGGGCAGAAGAAAGGAAGAATAAAAACCTAATTACTGCAATTTCTTTCCTTTAGAAACCTAATATCTAATTCCAAAATAAAATATTTAAAGTTTAAAATATTAATATAACATGACTCTCTTATTGCTTCTCTTTATCCAAGAAACTTGATGATAAATATACAAATGTGTCCCTGGAGATTAGAAAGATCCCTGCAATGGCTCCCAATTAAGCTTCCCTCAGAACTGCCCCATCAAATGTAAATTTTACAGAATGTTGAATAAGAAAGTTTTTCTCACTTTCCAGTAGCACCTGTCTGGCTGTTAACACCATTTTACAGCCAAAAATGTAATTAATGTTGTCTTATAGCAACATAAATACCTTCTGAAGGCAGGTCATCTGTTGCCCTATGTCACTGTTTGCTTTCACAGTTTATCACAGTGGATTCCAATCACCCAAAAACTGCTTTCTGTCGTCTGAGCTGGAGCTGGGCCATGCTTTCTCAACTATGGCTGTGGGTGCAGAATTCATCACCCAAAGGAGTTTTAGAAAAAGAAGTTCTTTGGCTGTGATTGGGGAACACATTACATTTCTAATATTAAAACTAATCAGATGTATCCACCTGTCTCTCTTGCTCTGCACTGCATATGCCATTTACTGGTAAACAGATTTCAAGATGCAGTGTTTTAATAATTCCTGATTTTGTTCATTGTGCATGTCTTTATAGCCAAATACTTACACATATTCCTATTGTGATTTAATTAATAAAACTTACATGCCTTCCAGCAATTATTTGACAGTAGCACTAAGCATTTCTCCACAGATTCTAGAAGTATCATATTCTGATCGTATTCTGAAGACAAGTACATAAATAGGGAAAAAAAACCCACTTTGTCAGCTGAAAATTGATCAGTTATTAACTCCCAATAGTCAAAATACTTGAAGTCTCAAGTCTGTTCTTCATTGACAGACCAATAGCATCTTATGTCTGTACAAAGGTATTCAGGGGTAAGAAAGCTAATGAGTTTTCTGACAGCTGTGACAGTTTTGTGTCATGAATTATTTAGAGATGGCAACTTCTTTTTAGATACTTTGGGTTCATAAATTTGTCCCAAGGATTACAATGTTTCTGTTTTAATCAGGAAATACTGTTAAAAGGGGAAAGCCAAGTAACACTGAAGAACTGAATCTGCCAGAAATGGTCAACAACTAGAAGAGAACTGAGAAAGCATAAAAATAAAAGTCAAAGTATCTGAACCCATATGAAATGGGAGAAAAGACTACTGTAGATATGCATAATGAAGCATTCTTATACTTACTATATACTTGTATCTAAATACTTACAGATTCAAGTACTATTTATATTGAACTATCTTTCTTTGAAGGGGATTCAATACATACTATATCCAGGACACATCATACATTTCTATTCAATAAAAATTACATTGCTTCAGACTTCTCCCTGATTAATGAATTTATTTTAGTGATCAATGGCATCATATAGAATGCAGTTTTTAAATTACTAGGAAAAACCTGGTTTTAGCTTGGGATGGGGAGGGGGCAATGGAGGGAGGGAGGAACATTTCATTCACAGCTGAAAAGAACAAGGAAAATTATGGTTCTGATTGATGACAACCTGATACTTTGAACTCCATGAATTATAGTCTACTCTTTCTTCAACACACAGCATTGACCTGATTTCTTCCTAGACCCCACTAACTAACAGATCAGTGAAACAGTCAAGGAAATAAATAATTACATCTGTGAAAATGAACTATCAATTTAAAGAAAACCAAACTTTAACTGACTATAAATGCATAAATGATCAGCATGTCTACAAAAAAACCCTCACAAAACGCTTCTGAATTACAGAGCTCATACAAATGACAAAGCTGTCATCATCAATCTTATCCAGCATAGCTGTATAGATCCTGATAATTTGCAGGCCATTTTTAGAACTGGTACGTGTCAATACTTACTCTTGTAAAAAGTCAAAATAAGTGACAATTCCTGCTGGCATTACTAGGCCTACATGAAATGACTAGCTGTGTAGGTGTTTCTAGGAGGAAGCATTGTTGTGTGCATACATGTCTTTACTACAAATAACAAGGAAACCTCAAAAGCTTCTTCCTAATGTAACACATGAAATCAAAAGTAAAAAGCATTACCATATGTGAAGACGGATCTATCTGAAAGACTATAACCAAAGAAATGTGATTACTAGAAAAAAATAACAAGCTTTAAAATAGTTAAGCTATTCTAAATGTCTAAACTGTCTTGACAATTCTTTTCCTCACTTTACAAACCATATCACCTATACAATATTCTGATTCATATTACTTGGTAATAGATAAGTTATCAGTTCTTAAAGCTAACCAATGAAATATCATTTCATTTCAGTTTTAATAAAATATTTTAGCAAACAAACTCTAGTAACGATGCCTGGTAATACAATTTGCTACATGATAAGCATAATCAAGACTCTCCAGATTCCGATTTTTAATGGCTATCAAAAAACCTGGGGCAGAATTCAAATTCCAAATGCTTCTGGTTGACTTTCATTTTGAAGAGGTGGGTGGACACAACTGTTTTGTGGCATGGTTTTATACAAGTTAACATATGCATTTGTGTATGTGTGTAAACACACAAGAAAAACACTAAGAAAAATCCCACTACTGATACTAGGTGGTATCCTCCCACAGGCAGATTATTATAATTTAGTCTCAATGGGCAATTGCAGAGGCTACTGTTGTGCAAATACTTCCTCACATCTTCAGCTTCACTTCTAACTTTATTCAGTGACACATGGCCTCAGAGATATAAACTTCCATCTCTCTGATCCGCCTCACTGAAATTACACTCATAACTAAAAAGACATATTTTTGCAAGAACAAAGTCTTAAACTCTGGTCTTCTGCAAAACATTAAGGAGTGCAAAGTTTGGCAAGAAAGCACCCATACTGTTAAACAAATGTGTGGCATGAAGTGGTAATCTCAGAACTAACACAATATATTAAGAGAGACAAGTGAAAAAAACATACAAGTGTACCCCGTACATAATTCATATCACATTACAATTGGGACTGGAAGAAATGGCAACAAAATTTGAGATAAAAGAAATTACAATTCAGAACAGTATTTTAAGACAGAAGAATCGTTTATGCTTATATAAATAAAACAAACTCAAAGCTACCAGGGAAACTGTAAGGGAAAAGGCCACTCACTTTCATACCAGAATATTCACTCCACCTAGTCAATGTATGCTCAGAGACACTCAGAGGTACACAAGAGTAATTTTCCATACCTGAGAAGAAGTGTGCTTTGAAGCCTTTTTTTGACACAGTGTTGTCAGATCTGAACTCAATTCGCATGTTGTTGTACTGAGAAGTGATAACTTCAGGCACTTCTGTACCGCAGAATTTACCATGTAGTTTAGAATCAGAAGAAAGGCCACTACGAACCTCCACATAATCATATTTGCAAACCTGAGAAAAAGAAAAATATTTTTCCTCAATCAAAAGAAAAGCATTAAGTTGTTTACAAATTTAAGAACTCTGACTGGTGTATGCTGCTAAATAATAGATTAATAGGTTTTGGCTTTTTTTTTTTTTTTTCCCCCCTTTTTCTTGACACTGAAAACATTTG
>NDXB01016084.1:34085-45043 GCA_002631895.1 Agapornis roseicollis
ATTTTTTTTTTTTTTTTGCTTTGGAACAGAGAAGAAACCTAAGCCAGTTCTGTTGTAATCACAACAGTGTCTACGAAGCCACACAAATACTGGGGACATAAGATTACCTATCTAGATCAATCTGCATCTTTTATGCAAAGTTTCTCTTATTCATCTGTTTCCATTCGTTCCTCCTTGCCAACCTGCAGAGCCACCCACGCCTTCCCAGCACCGAGTATGTTTATTTTTCCTCCTGTCCCTGGCTCTTGCCCAGAGGAGGGCAAATGCTTTCCAAATGACTGTTTTCATCCCCCACAGTGGCAAATGCTCCTACAGATTCACAGCATCTATTAGCACATTAAGAGCATATATTCGTGGCATCTACCAGGACCCTGACTTGAAAGAAACACAGAATAAAGTAATCCAGTCAGGAGAAAACTATGTCCACTATGGAGTGGGTGACCACTGACAAAACTGACTGAAGGCTTTGGAGGCAAATGCTGGATTTTCCTCTTTGGACTTTCCAGTACTGAGGCTGGTGTTAGTTCTATATTTCATTCTTCAGGCTGTACTTGACTGCTTAATATCAGCCACTGCTTCTTGTAAAGGAACTTACATCCTTTTCTTCCCCCCCTGCAGATTTTATCTCAGTGAAACTTCCCGTTGCTCCCCCTCTCCTTATTTATTCTGAGGCAGGCTAATATTCAAGCTAATAATTTAAACTAAGATTCATAATAGCATGTTTTTAAAGCATATACAAGATCAGGATTTGCTTTCAGTAAGATGACACACTTGTTTCCCCAAACTGCTCACCAAGCCAATTTCCCTTCTGCCACTTTTCCTCCTAAAATTGATGTCCAGAAAATAAAACTATATGCACTAGAACTGATACCAGGAAACAGCTACAATGACACTTTCTTTACCCCATGTTCTTACTGTTTCACTTAAGAAAAACACCATTCAACATACTAAGAGCTTCCTTAGGCAGAGCCAAGCTATCAGTCCCACACAGCTCTTTCAGCCCATGCTGGAAAAGAGATCATTCAGAAGCCTGAACTACTTCTTCCACCTTTACACTGAAGCACCAGCTGAACTGGAAGCCAGTTTTGAAGAGATTTCATGATGCAATTATGTAGCAGATTGAAATCATGCCTTCATTTCACATGAACAGCTGCCATATAGATGATGTGGTTCTAATGCCACAGATCAAAGTCAAGTCTATAGGATATAGTTCATGGTCTCATTTTTTTATGGCATACCATGTTTTCAATTAATATACAAGCTTTAAACTTAAATGAAAAGCTGAAGAAACACAACATTTTATTTTGAAAACAGCATCTATGCTTAGCTGAGGGAATGATAAATTACCTTCTCCCCTGGAGTCACAGAGATTCTCCATATGCAGTGTGTGTAGGAAGGATAACCATTTGGAAATCCTGGAGAAGAAAAGTTGCCTGTAGATTCCTGCAGTGTTTCTCCACAGGCTGAAAGAAACAAAATACAATAAAAATATAAAATTGAATGTGCCTAACAGATAAAAATGCATCTTTTCAATATCTACTCAGAATATATTTAACTCACTGCAGATGCAGAATAGAAAACAAACTTGTTATTTTATGATTTGCTCAAAACAATGATTTTAAGCCACTCTGACATTCATTCTACTTTACACAGGATGGTTTTATTCCATGAACTATTTCACTTGTGTTCTGTCTGCTGACATAACCAAAATTACAGCAGTCTAGAATGTCACTGATGTCAATCAACTGCAAAATTATACATGCAACTTAACTTTGGTGAAAAAAAGTTTGCCACACCCTTAGATACATCCTTTAAGAACTAAAACAAAAGTAAAACAAAGGCTGGCACAGTATGTTTGTCACCACACTGGAATGTCATCAGTGGTTTCACTTGCCCACAGAGAGATTGATCTGACCTAAACGCATTCATTTATACTGGTATAGAAGACTAAACCCTATATTCAACAAAATCTCTTGTGACAGTGATTCGTAGACATACGAATAATAAAGCAAAGCAAATGTAAAGTCCTAAAAAAGGCTTTTATATTCTTTATTATTGAAGCTTTTAGCACCCAATCTCACCTGTCAGTCATGTTCCTAGCTGCTGGCAGACTGGTTAATAATTCCTCTTCACACTAAAGTATGACATTGAAAGCTCCTGCCATTCCCCATGACTGAAACTGATTCTGGTAGGGTGTCGCACCTCAGTCAGTCATCTTTTTTGACCTTAATCAATTTGGTTTCACCCACCGATTTTGCAGGTGTGATACGAGAGATGTGAATTTGAGAGTATTATCCCATGACTGACAGTGTAATCAAATCTACAGTGCTTCCAAATTACAGTGCTACCACTGCCAGCAGGTGAACTACTGTATCATCAAAATCTCAATGAATTATAAATGATCTGGAAAATCTTTAAATAAAAGGGTACAAAGGAAGAGATTGCTTATGACAAAGACAGACAACACAGCTGTAAAGGCTGTCTTGTTAAAATGAGTCTAAAATGTAATCTGACAACCACACCATAGGCATAATCTACATTCAATGCATTAAATATGCTCTCTGACACTGAAATGGTTATTGTGATGAGGAGAGAAAAGAAAGATTGGTGCAGGACCCCAAAAATTTAATAGCTAAAGTCACCATCACCATGTCCTTTAGGAATGAAACAGAAAAGAAAAAAAAAATGCTTTTCCTCCCCTCATTTAAAATATGTGGGTTTATCTTTTCAAAAAATGCAGTCAGACACAGCAAATGACACATAGAAAAAGGGTATTCAGTGCTGAATAATTATTTCTGTACAAAGACTTTTCAATGAAAAGGCTATATCCATAATTAACCACAATTTATTTTTAACACAGCAATGAATGTAAACTTAAGGAAATTGCAGAGTACTGTACTGGGTTACCCCAGCACTACTGAACTGTATCGTAACTTACAATGTGTATATAAAGCACTTAAGAGAAGGCCAAGAGTAACACTTCAGTCTTGTACAGAAGTAGAGAAAAGCAGAACCCAAAGAGCAGATACCCTCTGCAGCAGATGCACTCATGACTCAGGAGATCTGTGAGGATCTAATTATTCCACTCACCACTTTTACAGCCCTCTCTTGTTCTTCCGCCCATGCATGGCTTCATTGAGACTACATGGCATCAGAGCTGTCTCACAAGGCATATAACCCTACTTCAAGATTCTTTAGTACACCTTCTGTATGCTCCAGCTATAACTATTTCACCAACACTACTGTTACTAGGCAAGCCTAGAGCAGATGATATGATGAGAGATGGGGAACACTGACAAATATTGATTATGAAGTCATGTAATACACAAGGTGAAGTATGTAAGCAAAATGCCATCAAGGATGTGGCATTTTGGTATGACATATCAGATCAAATGCAGCCTTGCAATTACTAAGAGAGAGAAGAAAGACTCTGGCATAATCACCCCTTACTCTACTGAAGTCCCTAGATTACATCATTATAAAAATAAACACCTCAGTGAATTATGCATAATAGCATTACAGTTTTGAAAAAAAATCATAATGCTCCATGCTCCATATACAGAAGTTGTATATAGCCTTTAAACTATGGATTTTAGTTGTAAAAGGTGACACTGAACATTTTGTTTTTCTAGGAATTATAGAATAAAACTACTTAATACAAAAATTTATCTTAAATCAGTATTCAATGACTGAGAGAACACTATCAAATCTAATTTTTCATAAATATATATATATAAAAAATGAAATTATGGGAAGCAAACAAAAATTGTAATTGGGTAACTTCTAAGAATTAACAGAATTCACACAATATGTTTGGACTTTACATTTTCCACCACATTTATCATTTACTTTAAAACTTCTGGTGTCTCAAGGGAATTATAACACGAACATCTTATATCAATCAATAGCTGAATTAATTATCTATGGAATCTGAGTTCCAGGTTGGCTTTCAGAGCCACTGTGGCAGGGTGATGCTGGGACATTTCTTGTTTACAAGCACATTCCTATGCAATGGGTCAATGGTAGTTGGAACAGTTAAAATTCCATCACTAGAGAATGTAAGTTTTGATCCGTAACTGGACTGTGGCAACTACAGTATTTGTGATTAGACTTATAAAATAGTGTATCAAAAACATTTTACCGTCTGACAGTCCATTAATAATGACATTCACTTTAGGAAAAAAATGTAGAAGGAAATTAGTGGTAAGAGCCACTTACCAAGAACTAATCTTGGTATATTTCATGTTAGAAGAAACTAATCACAGCTTCTATCTTACACACCTCTAATTTATAAAGCATCTGTATATTTTTATTCCATTGTTGATCATTAACATCACCAATATTTTCTCTGATGGTTTTTTCTTCCTTTCAACTCTTATGCCTTGCATCAATTTTACTAGGCTAGACCACTTGCAAAAATGCTACTTCAGCTCTCCCTCTCACCCCCCACATTCCAGTCAGAAAAACAATTTCCTATCTATTTTACAGCTTGAGAAGTTTAAACTTCTGATAAACTTTTCTTTGGTAAGGAAAGGGAAACTATTTCTGCATCACCTTGTAAGTATTAGCAATGGATGCAGGCAGCAGGTAGATTGCTTACACAAAGCAGTTTCTACCAGTGAATTCTGCTGCAGTGTTGAATTACACAGCCTGTGTATAATACCTCTTTGGGCTGGCCTATGCAAATAGCCAAGTTCCATTAAGAATTATAGTGAAATCTACAAACAACAAAGCCCAGATCCTCCAGGACACTTAGGGAACTAACTCTCATTCCTTTGTCTATAGCATTAGTAAATACATGCTCTCATACACTGTTAAGTTTATCCTTTCCCAAAGAGAATTAAGAACTTTACTATCTTTTACTCAGACTCAAGTCTGTACAACTGTACACATATGGCATATAAAGATGCCACAAAGACCTAAAAATATCTGGTGCTGATAATGTACTTGTTAAGGAAAAAAAAAACCAACCCAACACAGTTTACTACACACTGTCTTACTGTTGACTTGATTCCCTTTTACAATTATAGGGAAATGGTTTTAATCTAAAAAACTTCATTAATAAAGACTGACTTTTCAAGGTAAAAACTCTTTTCTAATCTTATGGAAGCAATTTAAGCCCGAGGAACCGTGATAATAGCACACAAAAAAGAGCCAGGTTAAGTATCCTTCGTCTGCTCTTTTCCACACAAAGTATCACAGACCCTGGCATTTTTAAATTTGCTGAACTTTTTCCATTCCCCTTCTCTTCTTCAGAACAGCCCTCTCCTGCCAGTGTAAGCCCCCTTTCTATCCACTCAGCCCCACTCTACCAGCTTATTTCTTGTCCTCTCTGACTAAGAGCATCCTACTTCATAGAACAGTTAGGGTTGGAAGGGACCTGAAAGCTCATCTAGTTCTAATTCCACTCACATGGGCAGGGATGCCTTCTAGTAGACCAGGTTGCTCAAAGTTCCATCCAGCCTGGCCTTGAACACAATTCCATGGATGGGGCAGCCACAGTTTCTCTGGGCAACCTGTGCCAGTGCCTCACCACCCCCACAGTAAATAATTTCTTCCTAATCTAAATCTACCCTCTATCACGTTAAATCCATTCCCCCTTGTCCTGTCACCCTTGCAAAAAGCCTCTCTCCAGATTTCTTGTAGGCCTCTTTTAGGTACTGGAAGCCTTCTCTTCTTCAGAAGAACAAGTTCAGCTCTCTCAGCCTATCTCCATAGCAGAGGTGCTCCAGCCCTCTGAGCATCTTTGTGGCCTCCTCTGATACTGCTCAAACAGGTCAACATCCCTCTTGTGTTGGGGGCCCCAGAGCTGGATGCAGTACTGCAGGGGGGGTCTCACAAGAGCAGAGCAGAGTGGGAGAATCATCTGCCTTGACCTGCTGGTCATGATTCTTTTAATTCAGCCCAGCACACAGCTGGCTTTCTGGGCTGTAAGTGCACACTGCCAGCTCACGTTGAGCTTATTACCAACAACACCCCCAAGTCCTTCTCCTCAGGGCTGCTCTGAATCTATTCTCCACCCAGCCTCTACCTGAGCTTGGGATTGCCCTGGCCCAGGTGTAAGACCTTGCACTTGGTCTTGACCAACTTCATGTGGTTTGTTCTGGCCCACCTCTCATGCCTGTCAAGGTCCCTCTGGATGGCATACTTTCCCTCCAGCATATCAACCACACCACAGAGCTTGGCCATTTCCCCTATTCTCCTGCTCCTATAAAACTGTATATGAATTTAAAATCAATTATAATTTCTATATAAAAATAGACATGTGTTGAAATTTTAGTAGCTACACCAGAACAAAACATATTCTATTACTCCATTAGACAGTCTGAAAACCACTGTCATATACCCAGCCTTGAAGTTCAAGACCTGTTCTCAAACGCCAAGACAGTCAAAATTCAAAATCAGATTGGCAGAGGAAGGAAACTCAACTTAGTTGCTTGCTTTCTCCTTATTAATCATTGTGTAATCATGTTAAAATGTAGCAGTTACATTTTTCCCTTTGACAAAATTCTAAGCAAAAGTCAAAACCAAACCAAAATTGCTTTTGCTAGTTTGCTGGGTCCTGGCACTCAGCTGGTGAAAAACAGGTTATCAAATCTCATGCCTTGGCTTCAACAAGCTCAAAATGTTTGAGGTTTTGTTTTTTTTTTTTTTAGTAACTAAACCCTTTCCTGAATAATGGCTCTGAAAATCCTGACTAGCTAAAACAACCTGGAAGGCTCGGCTGTCTCACTGCTGTGAAGATCAGCTGTATCCTCCAGCAACTCTGTGCTCAACTTCATGTTCACAGGCCCCAGAAAATGCATCCAGCTTCTTGAACGAGAAACTGCTTGCAGGAATAACTAGAATTCCAACCAAAACATGCACAATGCCACAAAATCCTTTATCAAAGAACTGTGAATCTCAGTAAAACACTCATTTATTCAAGTTACTGTTTTCTGTATTTTCATCACATTACGTTGTCCTGTGATTCAGAAGCGATAGAGGGGTGGTACAGTGCTGCAGTTTGGATCTAGTGTGAGAACAATGCTGATAACACATCAATGTTTTCAATTGTTGCTAAGT
This sequence comes from Agapornis roseicollis, assembly GCA_002631895.1. NCBI lineage: Eukaryota > Metazoa > Chordata > Aves > Psittaciformes > Psittacidae > Agapornis > Agapornis roseicollis. The sequence goes on from NDXB01016084.1 coordinate 41,151, forward strand.
AATTCTTACCCCAATCAAGGACTTTCCAGTCTCATGCTCTGCCAGTGAGGAGGGGCACAAGAAGCTGGGAAGAAGTAGAGACAGGACACCTCACCCAAACTAGCCAAAGGGGTATTCCATATTAGAGTACATCAGACCCAGTATATAAGCTTAGGGGAGTCACCTGGAAGGGACTAATCACCGCTCAGGTTGGGCTAAGTATCGGTCAGTGGTTGGTGAGCAATTGTACTGTGCATAGGTTTCTTGGGGTTTGTTTCTCTCCTTTTCCTATGTTATTATTGTTATTATTATATTTTACTTTATTCCAATTATTAATTTGTTCTTATCTCAACCCCTGATTTTTACTTTTTTCTGATTCTCCTTCCCATCCCACTAGGGGTAGAGTAGGTGAGGAGTAAGTGAGCAGCTACATGTTACTTAGTTGCTGGCTGGTTTTAAACCACAACATACATTTAAGGCAACACAAATGAATACATGGAACTATGATGTTACTAACTTTGAAATATTCACTGCTCTTTTATCATAAGCAGGCATCATGATTAACAATTTTTTTCTGAAACAGGAAACATAGCACACCTCCAAAACCAACACAGTGTCAGCGATTTTACTGCTATATACTACAGTGATCACATGATTCTTTTCATAAAGCCAAAAGCTTAACATCTGAATTTTCAATCTCTGGAAAATTTATTATATCACAAGTACTTTGCAACTTTCACAGAGTTGCTTTCTTTATTGGATGTTTAAGTTTGTGTCATATTATTCAGTTATGCAGCTTCTATTAAAAATATTAACCGAAAAAAATATCATGGAAAATAGTGTGCTTTTTACAATTCATAGCAAAATCTTTTGACTTTTTCATCTTTTAAAAATCACTTTCTTTTATGGACTGGCTCATCTATGTAAGGCTAGAAAACCAATGTCTTTCATTCCAAAGTTTGCTGAAGGGAAGAGTCAGAAAAAGAGTACGATCCTGCAACCACCATGCATTTTTTTTATCCTTCTGACTTGTGTTCACCAGTGCTGCAAAAAAATAGCCTACTTTTAAAGTCCACACTAGAGCTGAACAACCATGGGTTTATAACACTGTGAAACTAGATTTCAACAAGATTTTTAAGATATTGAAAGAAATAATAACTCATTACACATTTTAATGAATTATATGAAAAGGACATTTTCCCTGAACAACTTTTGAACATTAGGTTAAAATACATACTGCATCTTTTTCAGTTGACTGAAAAAGTAGAAAAAATAGTAGAAAAAATATAGTAGAGTAGAGCATAAGTATAGTAGAGTAAAAGTAGAGTAATATATTTGCACTAAACAGCCCAGGCTGGGCTTTTTTCCCCTTTTCTTAAGGATATCAATGTGATCATAAGATACGAGTGACTTCTCAGATTTAATTCTACAGACTATTTTGTCTCTAAAATTTGTCTTTTATCAAAATATGTATGTATCGTCCTTGTTTATGAAATTGTTGCTCTCTGTTTACTCTTAGCAGAAATCATGCTGCCAAGAAGAACGACATTATTCAAATACCTGCTGTACAAAATGAAAAGAGCAAAAATTATTCCAAAAGGAACAACTGTTAAAAGAAAATATGTTCAAGTGTTTTCTCCTCTGGTAGGCCCAGAGGCACTGTGCATGTTCTCAGTATATATAGATTATGATTCAGTGTACTTACAGCACAAAGGAAAAACATATTTCAGCTGTACAGTGTACATCAAATGCACATCAGATGCCCCCGATCTTCAGTAGATCCCACTGCTGCTCATACAAATTTGAAGCAGCTCCATTGCTTCAGTCCTGATCCCTCTTTTTAGTCCTTCTGTATTGATCAGGTGGTAAAGAGTAGCCATACATCTGACTTAAAACAGTTACTGAGACCAGTTCCCACGAGGAGCAGGAGGGTTGTAACCTACGTGGCACAAAGCTCATAAGTCTAGCCTCCCACAAGGACCTTGCTGGCAAATTCTGGTGGAGAGATGGCACTTCTGAACTGCTTTGGTTGACACCAAATATTAAAACTGGCATCAGCCAGAAGAATAGCAAGGAAAGTAAAACCTTTTGCTTTGAGATGCCCACCCCTCTGCCAACACTTAACGAAGAACTAGCACTAGAGAAAAACAAGAAGCACAGGGTTGACTCCAGATTACTCCAGGCTTGGACTGATGTCTCTGAGACTGACAGTAACTCTACCCCACCACTGTTTTAAGATGAAACATTAGCATGCATTGAAATTATAGGATACTAGAATTAGGCAAAACATATTAAAATAATCTGTTAAGACTGTAGAATTTTTGTAACAATATTAACCAGATCATCCATAAAAGACTTTAGAACTTAGTTGTCCTGGCTTGTTATGTGTCAAATTTTCAAATAATATAATGTGTTCAGAGTTGACTGCAATAATGTAATTTACTTCTTCTGCACTTTACTTAAATTCAAATAAGGTCCCAGTCAATACACAATCCAGAAATGACATTAAACTTTTTGTTTTGTTTTGTTTTTTTTTTTTTGTAGTCATTGAACAGCTAAGCAAAACAAAGACTGAAATGCCATGGAACTAAGTGTTGTTTCATAAAATTTATCTGTCCTTAAGTGTTTTGTATTCCAGAGACCTTATCTGTAAGATTTTTTTTTATGACTCAATTCTAGAACTGCCTACATCAGTTGCCAACATGAAAGCAAACTACTGAGCAGCTGAGTCAAAAAATTTATTGCTCCTCTTGAGCAAGTTAAACAGTTGCTAGTATGTGCGTTTTGTTTGTTTGTGGTGCAATACCTGGACATCTATACAGCTTTCTTGCCTGTGCAATATCTCCTTTACTTAGACGAGTACGCTGGCCAATGGCAGGTCGTATACCATTATCATCACGGGAAGGGAGAATGGTATCCAGAAACATGCCCCTAAAAAAAATAAAAATAAAAATAGACCCCAAAACCCCCTATCAGGTTTCTGTCATAAAACTGGGTTTTATGAACGTATAATGCTACTTTGTAAATCTAAAATTTACATCTGGCATAAATAAGAGGGTAAAGCTTTAAACACAGAAAACATGTCACAGAAACTCCACAGGTTGGCAAATTTTATGCAAAGCTATCAAAAAGGAATTTTCTTTCAGTACATAATTAACACATCAGCTTTTATATTTCTGTTAAACAACAGGAGGGAAATCTCTTTTTATTGTTAAGACTGGACATGAGGAATATTTTTTGCAATGAGAGCAGTCAGCCACTGAAATAATCTCCCAGCAAAGTGGTGGTTTCCCCAACACTGGGCACTTTTAAAATCTGGCTGGACAGGGTGCTGGGACCTCTAGTTATGTATTGCCTAGAAAGATTGTACCAGATGATCCTTGATGTCTCTCATAGAATCTGCTAGTCTATGATTCTTTGCTTGAAGACTACGCAGGAAAAAAAGCACTGCTGTTAAGCTCTCACTATATTAAAAAAATTAATAATTATAAAATTATAGAAAACTACATACACTAGGCCCTATCACAGAATTCTTAATCACAGAGTTACTATTCCTTAAAAAAGTTTTTAAGTGAAGTCTTCAAATTTGAATTACACATGTTAAAGAGAGCAAAAGTTACGGACATTTGCCAATCTTTTTTCTGATCAAGGGCTCTATAGTTTCTCATGCTGTGCCAGTGAGGAGGGGCACAAGAAGCTGTGAGGGAGCAGAGCCAAAACAGCTGATCTGAACTAGCCAAAGGGATATTCCATTGCACAGAACAATATTCCCAGTATATAAACTGGGAGGAGTTGGATGGGAGGAGTTAATTGCTGTTTGGGGATAGGATGGGCATCAGTTAGTGCTTGGTGAGCAATTTTATCGTGCATCACTTGTTTTTTTTTTTTTTTATTTTATTTCTCTCTTTGTTTTT
>NDXB01016084.1:71641-86505 GCA_002631895.1 Agapornis roseicollis
ATGCATGAGCTGTTATATGTAAAGGATCCGTACACTGTAAAAAAAAAAAAAAAAAAAAAAAAAAAAAAAAAAAGAAAAAAAAAAAGAAAAAAAAAAAAAGGAAGAATTTTCAAAATCATCCAAGCAGAATTTTAATGTAACTTTACTTATTTCAGGTTGTTTCATATTATCTCTTATCCTATCTACCTATTTAGTGATCAGGAAAACTTGATATGGCAGGCTGCTTTTCATTTTATTTGAAATTGCAAGATTGACAATCAATTTACGAAAACTCTGTGAAAATCTGAGCATTAATTTCAGGGGAAAAGTATTTCAAGTATCTTTACAATACATAGGTTATTATTAAAAAGTATATGGATTTTTGTCCAGTACATAATAAATATATACCTTTTATACCAAATTTCATACAACTTTTTTTTAATTTGGTTTATATTTTCATATGTTTTATACAGCCATGACATTAGGCACAGTAGAAGTCTGTTTTTCTGCAACAATGGAGACCAATTTATGTGGAGCTGTTAAAACAGAAAATACTCTTCGCCAGTAGAGTAGACGCAGTTCTGCTTTTACACAACTCCAAGCCCTCAGCCAAACAACACTTTCAGAAAGGTTTGATTTTATTAAAAGGCAAAGCACTCTTATGCAAAGCAGCTAAGTTCGCTGCATGTAAACAAAGAACTCACAAGCATAAAAACAAACAGGAAAATAAATAGATTGTAAAAAATATCTGCCATCCAGAAAAACACACCTTAATATTACCACGTAACTAATATGATTGGGAAGAAAAAATGAGATTATCTATAAAATACAGAGAAGCACAGGAACTAGAGCTACATTTTACTGCTTGTGATAGGAGCTATTATTTTTATCATCAATAATTAAGGTTCATCTGGAAAGTTCTCTCTGCTAATCTACTGTCTTCCAATAAGAACATCGCCACAGCAAATATACAACATTATAAAGGAATAAAATGTGCTACTAAGTATAGAGTATAAAAATAAATAATGAAATAAAAAATAAAAATATGTGTAAACTATTTTAAGTATATGAATGTATGAATTAGTTCGCATACACAAGACAAAACAAAAAATAGGCTTTCATGACTTTCTAGCTGATGGTCAGAAGTACATGGAACAAGAAAGAAATCATGTGGTTAAATCCGTGGGGATATGACATGCAGTAAGATGGCTCATTCTGGAATTTGAAATATGAATTAGCATGCAAGTCTGAAAATATACAAAGGAGTATATTCCTTATAACTGGAATAACAAAATTACCTACATCAAATTTTCTTCACATTTTGTCCTATCATAACAAATTTTAAAACTCAAATCATAAACAGCCATTTCAAAATAAAATATATTCCTGATAGCATACATACTGGTATTAGTAACAAAGTAGAAAATGCACCTAAGATTGCTGATGTTTGCCCCTACAGCACATCAGTGAAGCAGAACAGAACCAGCTCTACCTTGGGGAAGGAAAAAGCACCCAGCTACCAAGGACAGCTCTAAGAGACTGACACCGCAGAGACCACTGCAATCCAGAGCCATTTCCATGACGTGATTTGTTCTGATGACTATGCAGGCTAGAAAAATGTTCAGTTAAGGTACAACTTTCCCACATTTGGAAAGTGTGAAAATAACAGAACTTCTCTCTCAGACATCCGCAAACTGGGATGTTAACTGATCAACCACAAAAGTATCCTGTTCAGTGAGCAGATGGAGAATTGTGACAGGGAGATTACTCCTGTACTGAGAAGATACCACTTAAAGGATTAAGAAAATATTAGAAGAAATTTAAAAAGTGAAGCCTCAGAATCTGGTATGCTACTGGGAGTAGAAAGCACAGAAACTTTATGCTTCTTCCCCTTCGCTAAAGTTGCCAAGAACGGACAACAAAAATATTAGTTAATTGCAAGGCAAAATTAAAATCTGAAGATTTAATGCCCTTTGATGAGTGGGACTCCCAGCACTTTTCAAAGTCTGACCATGCAGCAAGAAGTGCTAAAAAGTGTTTTGGCCCAGGTTCAGGGCAGACACTCATCTAAATCCACATGTGCAGTGGTTCCAATTCACAGCCTCATCTAAAGCTGAGTCATTGAATACTTCCCTGCAACAACATTGTTATGTACATTGTAGTCTATCTGGTGACTCATTTTGTTCCATACAATCTATTCATGGCTTATATAACTGCCTCTAAGTCTGAACAGAAAAAGGAAAATTTAGAGCTATTCAAGTAAAAAGGGTTTCATCTCATTACAAGGAAGACAACATATGCTACAATAATTAACCTGATTTGAACAGTCTTCAAATCAGTTCAGCCATTCCAAGGTTTTCAGGTGCAATCCACTTTTCTTGGAAAACATTAAAATGAGAACAAGAAAGGGCAAATAAACAGCAGAAGATGTTACATGCAACCACAAGCATAAGATTGCATGTCATACCCCGAACTCTATCATTGTTCACTACGAGTGCTACATTCAGCTGTAGTTGAGTAATAAATTTCAATGTTACTGTACAGAGCTCACACAATATTCAAAAGCAATTTATGAATTAAAATTGAAGTTAGTTGAATCATGTGTTTGATATTTACACAAATCAACTTTTTATTGTACAAAAATTACGGCAAAAGAGGTCAATAAAACTTTTACATTAAGTAGAAGACCAAGGCAGCCTATTTTCACAGACATACCAAATCAAGAAATCAGCTACTTCATTCATTTCACCATACAGCATTTTCAAATCTGCACATGACATTTAGTATGTGGTAGTGAAACCTCTTGACTTACTTGAAAAAGCTCACACAGACACACCTGAAAGGGATATAACACCTCTGACTGTTTCCTTCCATGCTCCTACTCACTGTGAAATATGTAAAAACCAAGCTTATTAACACTCATACCAGTTCTACTTTTCAAGACTCCTGTTTCAAACTCCTAACCAGAAAGCCACCATTTTCCCTAAAGAATGTATCATTTTCACTTCTATTAGAAAATAAAAGAATGATGGCAGAATATTTTAAACATCTCCAGACTATGCACCAGTTAGAAATACAATCCTCCACGCTTTTGAATGTTGCATCTCTTGACAATAGCTCACCTAGGCATACATAAAGTTGTCTTGAAATCAACTAGCTTGGGTATGGCAGCAGGGTACCCTTGGAAGCACAAATTTTAATGCAATTTACTGAAATCTCCAATGATGCAGGTTCCCCATTGACATCATTACCTGCAACTTACCACTATCTCATGTCACCCACTCTTGGAAACTCCCTCTGTGTTGCCCACACACAATGCTTTCAACTTCCTTCCTTTCACCATGTGTTCTGATTTATAGCTAGGGTCCTGGTGGCAAGGCAACATCCTTGTTGGGGCCAAGTTACATTTGTGGAACCCCATCTGTGATACGCAATATTTCACTGCAACTTCTTCACACTGTTCTCCAAGATCTGCAAGAAGCTATTATTACCAAACTGACCCAACTAGGACAGAAAAACAACCAGGTATGACCTGACTATGGACACAAAACCCCACCGTAGAGCCAAAGACAGATGCTGAGAAGCATCTCCCATCCTATAGAGCCAGCTGGTTCCAGACATCCCTCCCAGGAGCACAACAATCAGATCGTAGCACAGATGGGCTGAGGGTGAAGTAGCATACAGCACTGGGGCATGTTCCAAGTTTATCAAAGCAGGAAACATCTCCAATACAAAGCAATACTCTCAAGGAAAATGGAGTATTTGTGACACCCTTTATCAGTGTAAAATGTCCACTTACCAAAAGTGGCATTTGTAGAACTTGATCTTTGTAAAAGGGGATATTAATTTCTAGAGATGTTCCTTTATGGCAGAGCGTAAATCTTGATTTGAAGATGTCCATTTCCTCAGAGCTAACTACAGCTTTTACTTTGTTCTTAGTTTGGAAGTAGTGACTTCTTCATTCCACAATTTTTGAGGGGCAGTTTCATACTCCTTTAAAATTAGTGTAAAACAAAACAAAAATCTTCAAGAAAGCAAATACTTTGACAGAAGTTGCAGTCTTACATAAACAAAAAAGCTTCACTCCTAACTTACTCAATATTATTTTGAGCACATGATCTTTAAGAAAGTAACAGCTCCTCTTGGATGAACTGTTCAACCTGGCAAGCTTCCTGATTTTCAGTAACTATTTTCTTTTTCTTTATGCAAGATTATCACCAACACTCCATATACTCTGTAACTGGTAAAATATATCCCTCATGTAATAGCTTAACTGTTGAACTGAATGCAGAGGGCACTGCTGCAAACAGTAAAGTTGTCTGCACATTATGTTGTCAAAGCAAACAGCTACTTTCTTCATTACTGATCACTGCCTCAGGCTAGATATTGGCAAAACAAACTACAGAGATATACATGCACTGAAAGTGATCCGTTTACCCATTTCACTATTAACCTTTTTAATTATTTTCTAATTTTTCTACTGCAGTTTTTAGACTGCAGAGTCAAAAGGAAAAAAAAAAATAAATTAATAAAATAAAAAATTTGAAACAGGAGCCTTTCCTAAGAGCACTTATCAGCTACTTCAAAAGGAAAGCCACACCAAGAAACCAGGGACTCTCAGAAACAGCACTAGCTGCCAAAAATATAAGGCAATCACAGCTGATTTTTCTTACCACAACAAATTCTGACCTACTCTATATGAAACCACATGCAAGCGAGTGTCATCATTTCCAGGGTCTGCCATTCCTGCCACTGCAATAACCAAGGGAGTGAGGAAAATGCTCACCCTCCTTCCTGGGAAGGGTGCATGCTACCCCTAGCAGAAGCCACTGCTTCAGCTAACCTTTCTTTTAATGACAGCAGACTGTTGTTTCTGGCATACAAATGAGGGCTGAAGGATCATGGGATATTTTTGCTGTTCCCAGTTACCTGCAAATGCTGACAACTTCTGCAATAGGCTAGGAAAATACAGTGGGGGGGGAATTCAGGTCTACAATATCACCGCAGCCATAACTACCACAGTTAGCCATGTACAACCACTATGATGCTATAAAATTCATCTTCTTTTTACTCTGAACCTCCATTATCCTATGAATAGCTTTAGGGTCAGCGTCTACAAAGTTAATTATACGGCTAAGCTTTCTTACAGTAGAAAGATCAGGCTCCCTGAGGAAAAATTATCACTCTTTAAAGGGCAATCTTTTTAAAAATATAGAAAGTGTGCAAAGGTATAAAACTAAAAGAACAAAATTCATTGTTTCAAATTAAGACTAGAAATTAAGTACACAATTGAATTGAATAATAGTTTAAAAATGGGAAAATAGATAACTTTAAAATAAGCTGCTTATAGAAGAATGGAGAAAAACCCTTGCTGGAAGAATGCTGTCTGTCTGAGCATGCCACCTACATGAAACAGCTGTCAGGGCTGAAACAGACACAGAAGCTGCTACAAGGCCCCCCCAAAGATGCAAGCCTTAGACATTTTCATTTGAACACCAGGCAGAATAGCACCACCAGATCAAGTGAACTGACCAAGCTAACTCATAATGCATGGTACATGGCAAAGGATTAAACAAACTCTTTTATTCTTTGCCATTACACCCATATCAATCAACTATATGTCATACAGAATTTGATGTAACAAAGCTTTTTTTATAGCTTTTTGTTTTACTCATACTGTCTTATGTTCATGTCAAAATAGTTTCTCTAGGTTCACATAAGAAATTACATTTTGTAAGTTAAGTACCATACTTTTCATAACTTTTTCCACATGATTAATATTCTTCTGCTCAAAGCAAACTTAGATATTTTAAAATTAAAATAATACTTTCATCATCATACAGCAACTGCCCATCACTTGAGCATGGTACTAGTTTCTTTGTCCTAGAAACTGAATAAAATCAGTTCAGCATGGTTATTATAAGAAAAATCATTTTATTGCTTTATTTGGCAGGTTTGAAATATTATTTTCCTTCTAACCAGAGGTAAAAAATGAGCTAGAAACTTACATGTATAGAGTCACCTGCACAAGAGCATTTGGGGACAGGGAAAGTGTTGTTCTGTATTACCGTCTGTTCAAAGCACAGATCAGTTTCTGGTTTAATGACTTTGATGCTTCAGTCTTGAAGTCTCAGAAGGAAAGTAACAGCTCTATCTGAATATAGGAAACTGCAGCACAGTTATCATACAAACCACCAGATATTGGAAATGAAGTTAATTTTGTTTCCTAGAGTTTTGCAGCTCTGGTGGTCTTCAGCACAACACATATTATGGTAACTTGGAAGAGCAAGTGGGCTTTTGATGTTAATAGCAAAGCTCACTTAAACAAAAAATCACGAGACTCAGAAGACACTTTACATGCTAGGCAGATGCAAACTAAAAACTTTCAAGGAGTTTGGAGTTAGTCATCTGCATCCTGACCAGTCAACAAGCATGAAAGCTTTCACCACATTATTAGAACCCAGTAAAGGTAGCAGGGGAACAAACTGACATAAAGTGGAAGTTCTGAGATACACAACCTTGAGCATAGACCGTAAGGACTATAAATCTCTTCCATGCTTCCTCTCCCATCATTAAGAAAATGCACACAGGTTCAAGGAAAAGAGGCTGCAAGGAGCAAGAAAATCAAATAAATTGAAGCTCAATGGAAGAGAGTTACAAAGCAGAGAAGAAGAGGTGAAAGAATGTGGCTACTAGGAAACCTATACCATGCAGAAAGCAAGCAGCTACAGAGTATTTAATTTTAGCCATCTACAATGAATTTACTTTTTTTGAGAAAGAGAAAATTTTTGGTGACGTGGAAGAGCTGGGAAGACCAAGATAATTTAAAACTTTACCGAAATGTTTGTATGTCAGAGGACAGAGGGAAAATTCTTTATCTGCTTTTCCATTTCCCACACCTTAAAGAAAAAAAGTTCCAACCTATTCAGTAGAATGGAGATATCATTAAATAATTGAATAGTAAGGATTTCAGAGAATAAAATCCTTTTCTAGGATGAAGAACAAAAATAATAAAACGCTCAAAATTCACCCAAATTTGTATGAGGCAGCTTTGGTCACAATTTCAATTTAACATCCTAGTCTTTTGGTGAGTAAGTTACTGGGTCAAAATTTATGGGGTTTGATAAACTGTATGAATAGACTTATATACACTACAAGAAAATAAGTACGTTAGATGAGTGGCTCCTAGGTCTTCAGCCTTTGCAAGCATATTTTCCTGGGGGATTGCTGCTTCTGAGCACACTCAGGTAAGTAAATTTTTAGTGATGCCCCTGGAAGAATCCTGGTGCAAGGCCTGGAGAGACAGCTCAGCACAAGGATGGTCACAGCCAGCACAGTCCCAGCACTGTGCAGCAGTCTTGAGGGGGAAGCAGCAGTAGGTGTTACGGAATTTGGATGACAAACCAGAAGGTGGCTGATTTACAAAAAAGAACTGGGAATTACTGTTTAGTTGATATCTCACTTTCGAAATACCAGTCTTCCAGAAATTTCACAGCCATAATGTCTTTCCACTAGTGCTACAGACTGTTACTATGGAGTAGAATTACATAAGGAACTCGGTAATACATGAGAACTCCCTTCAGCAATTTTGTTATGCTATGACAATAAGAGGCCACATATTTATACAGCAATACTTTCTTTAAAACTTGTCATTAGAATATTCTAACCATGCCACATTAATGTTATATTGCAGCAGCACTGATCTATCTGGAAATCCTCTCCTGTACCTCTTCCTCATCTTCAGGAAACAAACAAAAAGAAAAAAAAAAAAGCATTTCATTTCTCACAGACATAAAATCCTGACTAGGCTTAAGTAGTACCTCTGAAACAGAAAATCCCTGAATAATCATTAAATGCAACCAAAGATTTACACAGAAAGCCCAATGGCACAGAAAGGGAAGTGGCTTTCTGAGGGATTATCTGGCATATAGGATCAAGGTTCTCCTCATACCACATGAAAAAAATATTGTTCCATTTGCATGGTCTTAAATTTAAACATGGAGAATTATTAAACCATATATAAATAAACCATTATTTAGGTTTTAGAAGTGTTTTCCATTATCAGCCGCAGCCTTCAGTTTCAGTCACTTTTGTCATGAGCCTCACTTAAGTCACGCCATCTTGTTTTTTAGCACACCATTCTGCAACCTGGCTCTGCAGAAGAGACAAGGAAAGCAACTAAACAGCTCTTCATGCTGCTATTTTTTGGGAGTGATCCTGTGCTTAGCACAGCAACTTTTGGGTGCTGGACCAACGAAATTCTATATTCCTTGTCCACATATTAAATAGATGTCTTCTACCACATTTTGTTTTGTTACCAGAGTACAATACAGCTAAAACGTTGAAGCATGATTATTTTACTCTGCATTGTCCAATTCACATCATGGTTTAAAAAAGAAATGATGAGTCCTATTCATCACAACTATTTTACTTGCTTGTTACTGAGTACAATATTTATTTTTTTCAGCATTTTTAATTTAAGGGTTTGGGGTTTTTTTTCCCCATGGAGACTCTGCACAGCTGCTGATTACGTTTTGGACACAGTAAGTAAAGCAGAAATTGCTTTACTCAGAGTTAGTGAGGCAACAGTGAGCGTACAGTGGAAAATCACTGATGTTACCCAATTCCTAATATCAAGTTAGAATTTTATGCTCTTTACATCTGACTCTTACATAACTTTATATTCTGAGAAATTTTAGCCATGATCATACTCCAGACAGAATTTATACAATCATTCTAATATTTTGCCTCTTGATATTTACAATGAAACCTCATCTCAGCTTTGCGTTTGTTCCCTCTTGAAAAACACTATTCAGCATAGCTGCTGAAAGCTTTCTTAAATCCTTGGTTTTAAACAGTAGATAGTATTAGACTTTTGCAAGCATTCTGCTGCAAGCCAGCAGAATCTCCGCCCCATTCTGAAGGGAATTATACTTCTTGCATGCAGTCCAAACTTACTCACTTCCTAGGTTTTGGCACTGTTGGTAATTCAAGTGTCACCAACAGAACTTTAGTGGGGGAGGGAGGAGAGAGTGATAAAAAAAGAAACTACACAGCTTCAACTTTCTGCTGTCCCTACAGTTTCTTTGCAAGCCTGCCTTTATCCCCAAACTTTTGAGGCTGCAACAACACATGCCACAGTAGTGATTAGGTTAAACTGGGCATATTTACAATGGTATTTTACATAGGGACTTAGAGTCTGCTACTTATTTGCAACTGATTATCAGACTAATGTACCAAAAGCAAATTAAGAAAAAAGCAGTCCAATAACAAAAACCACTTTCTGATTCCCATGGATTTTATTAGTTTTGTGGTGCAAAATAGTAGCTATGTGAAAGTTTAAGTATTTCACGAGTCTTAAAAGAAAGCAGATAGTAATACCTTGGTTACGCTTCCCATTTCCAGAAAGTCAGTCTTATGCTGATCTTCATTTTATAAGGCATTTTAGTTTGTATGTCGAACAGAAACAGTGAAGTGCCAATGCAAATAACAGATCCTGCATTTTTCTCCACGTCTAGTATTCTTTTCTTGACTTCGTTAAGCCACTGCAGCTCCTCATGTACAGCTTACCACCAGATTTCTTAAGCTGCTGTGTGACACCAGCCCATATGTTAGCAGGAATAGTGAACCATGGTCCATTTGCCATCCCACTTGTAGACATGACTTCTCCCGTTGCAACAGTAACAGTCTTAATTACAACTGCTGTTTGCATGAATACAAAGATAGGCACTAAGTATTTAATAGGTTTAATGCCTTTGGGCTTAATTAATAAAGATGTTACTGCTTAAATTAGCCCTAGAGTATTTTTAGATGCCTTTTAATATAATTCAGCAGCTGGAACAAAGGACATGAGCCAAACATGCTGTTTCTAGCCAGCTCACCCTGAGCTAGCATGGTCTTCTGGCTATTAGGGGTGTGTCGTTTGACAGCAACGCAGTGGTGGCCTCAAATAACTTTTTAATATATCTCTGGAAATAGAAATTATACAGGATACTGCAACTACTAAACTTCCTTCAAGCTCAGAGAAAATACAAATATTTAAGATAGCTAGCACTCAGAGCAAATATGCCAAATTAAATATCACCCTTTTCAGAGGACTGCTATTTAGTCTATGGCATTTAGGATCTGATATTTCAATATTTCTTCACTATTAAGATTTTAGGAAACAGAAAATTTTAATAGGCTCCCTAACTCCTAGATCATCTTTATTCTTCCATCCTTTCAAAATGAACTATTCATAGACATGAATATGTAGAAACCACATAAGCACTTGAATAAATAAAACTTGAGTGCCCACAAAACACATTGCTGTATCACTTACGCCTGAGTAGATCATACGTATTTTACTGTGTTTAGAAAACTTTGTGTCCAGAATGATGTCCAAATGTTAAATGAAGAATCGGATATTATCAAATGGCATATTCCTGTAAATATTTGAGAGAATTCTGCTCTACATGTGGGAAGAAAAATAACCAAAACCAACATACACATTCTTCTACCCACTATATCTTGTTATATGAATCCTAGTCTGTAAGTCACAATCCTAAAGGTTCACATTTCTCATGTAATACATACTTGTTTCAGGTGTTTCCCTGAGTTAACACAGAGTAATTGAAAATACAGTTCCTAGTAAAGGACAAAATGGAAGGATTTGCTAACTCAGTGCTCTAAAGCACTGCTGTTTAAGGCAGCCAACCCATTGGTTTTTGGATATCAGAGTACTCAAATAATTCAGTGTATTCTGGGACAGGTAAGATTTTAAGTGCATAATCCTGGGCCACTCCCGAGTTTTGGAAATGCATGCCAGTCACATAAACTTTAAATTTTCTGTCCACAACTAAATATTCACAGACTGTCATTTTACAGAAATTTATCTGTTTAAAGCTCTTCTAGGAAGGGCTGTAAGACAACATTTCAGATTGTGGATAGATAGCTTCAATACTGCTTCAGGTGTTAGGGAGCTGTAATGCACTCCTATTGTGAAAGTCAGTGCCTTTCAGTTATAAATTATTCCCCAAGAACATGACTAAAATTTTATTGTAACATTGTTATTACTATTATAATTAAATTTAAGTGGAGAATTCATTAAAACACCATATAAAAAATGATCTGTAAAAAGTGTCAATTAAAAGCACTTTCATGGATGCAAAAACTACATTTGTGGTTTATAAATTAATCTTGCACTTGCTAGTTCTGAGAGAACATTTATTTCTATAATTGAAGAGGAAAAAAGCCCAGTATCTTAAAGATATTATTTTTTTTAATACAATCAGTAGAAGGAGATCAGCAAAATCTTTTAGAAATGCTGCACTCATTTTCAACTGACATGTTAATTATAGAACTAAAGAAGGTCTAAAGAGACAGAAGGCAGAAATAGAGAGAGACAGCAAACTGTCACAATCTACAAGACATAATGTGAAAGAAAAACAAAAAGAAAACCCTGTACTACAGAACTTATGCTTTTCAGCTTGGTTTTGTTTGGTTTTATTTTTTAATGTCAGACAAAAGGAAGAAACCTAGCTCTAGATTGTGAATATACCAGAAAACTGTCTTTGCGGCATCCTAAAAACTCTTTTTAATTTTGACAAATGTGTTAGAAATTCATAAATGCACAAGGGACACTTTGGAGAGCAGTAAATGACCTAAGCCAAAGTTTGAGAACAGAAGACATCTTCATGTGTTAAATGACTTCATTTGTTTTCATAAAACATGGGAGGAACATATGGCAGGGCAGGAAAAGATTCTGGATCTTTTTTTAAGGCATCAGAGCTGTTAGTGGGAGGGATTTGGGAGATGGATTTCTTTTCTGATTGCTTGTTTGGCTTTTGCAATGGGGTACATCACATTTCTGGGACTTTGAGAAAATGAGCAAGAACATTCAAGTCCAAAATTGAACAGAGAGGATTGCAAGGTTCCAACAAATCTTGGGAAAGTACAGAAGTTTAAAGATCAGTGGAGTGTGAACTTTAAGAGAATAAACAAAAACCTGAAAAACAAGCATCACTATTATACCACCTGCATCAATTCCATGCACTTGGAAGAAAACACCAAAAAGCTTCTGAGTCACTGAAACCAATTCTTCAATTCCCAGTCCTATGCTGAGTGACTCGACTTGACTTATCCAGTCTATTTGTGATGCCTCAAAGGTTATTTATTGGATTTGCATTAAAGCAAATTATCTTGATAAAATGAGACAAACATCTCAGGGAAATAATGTACTCAGCTATTTCCACAGGGAGTGGAGTTAACTAACAGAAACCAGTACTAACAGAAATCCTGAAAAGCAAAATGCATCTGCCATTGTTCTCCCTCCACAGGCTGTACTGAACAAAGAGTAATGCTAACTGCTGGTTAAATAATGGTGATAACCAGGCCCAGCACAGAGCTACACATATTGCACAGAATCTCACATGCCACCTGTCACAGAGCTAACCCAGGGAATTTCTCAGGTGGTCTTGCCCTACAAAGAGCACCTCTAGACCCTAATCTCAGCAAAGCCTCATGTGTAAACATGAAAACACCAATATGCTTGACTACCATTGCTAAAGAAAAGATATACGTTCTCCAAGTATGGAGTTAAATATTATTAGTTCCAGCATGAGAGTATGAAAATTAGCTTTCTTCCTAACGATTACATAGTTTTCCATTTGGTAAGTGGATTTTTCTGTTCATGTTTCAAAAATTCAAGTCTCTGGTTTGGTTAATTTATCTATTGGGTTTTCCTTTCATTTAACTCCCAAAACATAAATACTAAGTGGGTGATAGCAGAAATTTAAAAAAACTGGTAACATAACTTATGAATTAATACACCTGTTATTTTTTACATGTGAGTTTCCAGTTTCTCTAACCAATAGTATCTGAATTAAAAGTCCGATCACATATCCAATCAACATTTTCATGGAATGCCCAGAAACTCATTGTTTTATCAACTTAACATTTACTAATACAATAAAAATATTTCACTCTTAAGTTTTATTAACACAGAAATCTGTAACTGGTCAGGCTACTAAATTCAGAACCCTCCTGGCACCATCAACTTTATCATATGTATCTTCTCATGATTTATCCAGAACCATTTTAAAATGGTATGTTCCCTGCAATCTTCCTACTTAATACTTTATTCTGTGGTAGTTCCAATTTGAAGCTGACTTTGCTTACTTGGCTTTAGATTCCTACTGTCTGAAAAACCTGTCAACACTACCATTCAATTTTCATAAACCAATACCACAGATGCAAAAGCAGAGGCCATTCCTACTATAAGAGTTTAAAATACATCAAGTCAGAGAACACATTTTTCTGAAAGTATTAATGGAATTTCTATCATGCAATAAAATTCTGTAACAGCATTTAACTGATAATATATACTTCATGTTATCAAATAATAATAATGCTAAATCAAAATGATTGTAGTCCTACTACACAGCAAGATACAGACAGCTATAGCTTAAAATTACTAGCAAAGTAATGAAGATAACTGGATTCTTAAAGAAAGACATAATGATAGTAGGAGTTAACTTATCAGACAAATTTTATACTCACAGATAAAAACAATTACTTTAAGACTTTTAAATCTCGAGGCTAATATAAGATTGATAAACTAACTTTGTCTTTAATTTGATAGCTATGTCACACTCTCATGTCAGAAACTAAATGGCTCTTCCATACACAACTGAAGCAATTATCTCCATGTTAGTAGCATTAGACAAAAATCAGTCCTATTAAATTGATTTAAATAGCCTTTCAACAAGAGAAGGCTTAGTTAAGTACAAAGAATTATGAATCACCTGCATCTTTTTTCTGTCAAGAACTACATCTTAGCTTAAAGTAATATAACTGTTTTTCAACTAAAAAAAAAATATGTAGAAACACTTATGAAGAATCAGCAAATAGCATGGGGTTACTGTAAATATATGCAATGAGAAAGACAGGCCATAAGTCCAGAGTGACCTGGCCTTCTTGCTAAACTGAATACAACACAGTCCAAAACAACAATCAACATCTAACTCAGGTGAATGTTAGAAAGCTCATGTGTTTAAGTTATGTGCACATGCATGTACCTGTGAGAATGCAGGTCACACTATGGGAAGCCAGACAGCATCCTAGCAAACAGTCTCACCAAAAGGACTTTGTATCGGCATGAAATGCAGCCTCAAAACCAATGGTTTGGTCCAACAGCAGCAAAGAAGCAATGCAAACCCTTTGACTTGAGAGGCAGTTCTTGGGTATCTAGACTGTGTGTACCTTTGGCCACCTCATCAGAGAATCATTAGGCACATGGATCACGCAGAGCCTGCTCACCATCTTATCAAGCTGGCCAGCCATGGAAAACAACATAGGAGAAAGCTGGGGAAAAGCCCAGGGTACACTGGGGATGCAACTGGATACAAACAAGATAAATCACTAATGACCATTTACAAACTGGATACGGAATTAGCAGAATGGTGAATAATTAGGTAAACATGACTTTTATTGTAATATTATGGCCCAGAAAGTGTAAGCTATTTTAACAGAGGGATGGTGCATAAGTGTAGTACTGTACCTGGTAAACGATCTTAGTAAGCTATTGGCAGAACAGTTAAGTGTTTGGATAAGCTCCCTCAACAGAATGCTGACAGACTGGAACAGGTTCGGGTAAGATTCATGCAAATGATTTTTCAGTACAGTGAGAGAGCTGAGGAAGTCAGTACATATAATTTAACAGAAACAATTTTAGATGGTCTAATCATCAATAAAATAGTTATGAGAAAGATTTCATTCACTGATGACAATTCTTAGTCCAGCTGACAAAAAACAAAAAACAAACAAACAAAAAAAAAAAAAAAAACAAAAAAAAAAAAAAAAAAAAAAAAAAAACAAAAAAAAAAAAAAAAAAAAAAAAAAAAAAA
>NDXB01016084.1:93778-128974 GCA_002631895.1 Agapornis roseicollis
GGGGGGGAGAATTGTTTAAAAAAGCACAGTTAATTTCAGAACACAAATTGAGAATAAAGATGTGAGCTTAAAACAAAAACTATACTAAACTTTGTGTAAAAGCTACTGCAGAAACAGAATAAAAGTAACTGAATTAAGCCAAACATTAAGTTCTGTACATTAAACAAGTCTGTCCTAAGGCCCTGTCAAAAGTTTTATCAGTTACCCTAGTAGGTTCAGAGGCATTTAAAAAAATAGTACTGCCATGGACTTCCTGGTCATACACTGCTAAATAAAATAGGGACCAGAGCAAACAAATTTGACTAGAACATGTGATTGTACTCTCTAACTGTAAGTTCATTCCCTCACTCTGCTTCCATTTGTTCTAACTTGCTATTTACCAGGCAAAATTGAAGTATGATCTTAAATGTATTTCACTCCAGAGATCATTTCCCGACAAAACTCAAAGTACTCAGATCCCACCAGCTCTGCTCCTAAGTGGTTCACCTAACCTCTGCTGACATGCCACAGGCTGTGCAAAGTATACCAACATATACCTTTCATCTCATGCTATAAACACCATCACTTCAGAGTGCCACAGCACAGCCTTTGCTTTATTTAGATACTTTGAACCAACATGAACACACAAGATCACAATCAATTTGTCCTAAATGCACAGTGTTGGGAGTCACAATGAAGCTGGAAGATGATGAAAATTACATATTCTTCAGTTGTTAAGATTTACAAAAAGGGGTCTCTATGGAAGCATTACCTCAAAGTTTAACCAGGGCTTAAGATTTAAGAGTAATATTTATTAGCCTCAAAAATATTATTTTACATCTGAGTGCTAGCTTATATTTCTGAAAAAAACAGGGTATATGTTTGAAAGAAATACTGCACAGCCTAATTAACATTTAGAAGATGTTTTAAGATCCTTGGATGAAAAGCAAGTTCTCTTGTAAATTATGATATCACAAAGTCTTAATTGGCAAAACTTCAATCACTTAAGAGAATAATTTAACCTACTCACTAAATTAATGATATGCCAAACTGCAAGGAAAATCATTCTCCTAGTAATGAAAGACAGATTTTTCAAATGACACACTCTTGTAGGTGAGAACCATTCAGTTTACCTGGAAACTATTTCCAGCATTGCAGTACTTCAAAGCAGAGCATGAGACACTGGCACGTCATTTTTTTTTGGCCCCAGAAGGGTATTCTGAAATTAAGTGCAAAGGCCAGAAGCTAAAATGCTTAGTCTTCTTACAATTTATTAATCCATTTTATTAAGAACAATGACGGTATCACTACATTTCTTAAAAATATCAAGTAGGACAGTGCTTGACAAATAAAACCCAAGTTCATTTAAACTACATTTTCTACTACAAGAAGGAAAATAAAGCCTCTTTAAACATTGCCTTAAGGCAATAGACTTAGAAACATTTACTTAATCAGCACTCTTAAGCAAACTTACTTAACAGTATTTTTCCATTACCATCTACTGTGAGAATCCTTAACTCAACATTATTGTAAATCCCTGAAAAGAAAGAGTTGAAAGGTAAATAGAATAATGCATAATTGACAAAAAGACAAACGCTTAAAGAAGGGGTAACACTAAAATCAGGAAAGCTACATATAATCTCTAGCACCTTAAACAAAACAACAAAGCATCCTTACTGCTCCAGAAATGACAGAATTAAAACAAACAAAATAACCAACAAGTTAAAACAGGGGGAGGAGGGATAGGGGGATCGAACAAAACTAAACAAACCAGAAAACCATCACCCCAAGGAATTAACAAAATGAATTACAAAATCCCATGCCAATCAGGTACACTCCCAAAGTGATGGCCCAGGCTCTGTGGCTTATTTCCCCTTTGATAGGAGTGATTAAGTCCCATTAGCGTCAAGAGGAGGAAGGCATGCATAGCAAGGGGTGGAGGCGCTCCCTCAAAGGCAACTGCCCGTGGTGGCACTCGGACTGCCCAGCAGTTAATGTATAACACAGTGATGGAAACTGCAGCTGCAGTCCAGAGAATCACCGGGAAAAAAAATAAGAAAAATGAGAGTTTCAAGCACAAGGAAAGCTCCCAATCATTTTTGGAATTTAACCACACATTTTAAAGGGGAACAGAAAGGACCAGAGGGGAAAAGATGGGCTTTGACACAAACAGCATCATGAGTGATAAACAAAAGAGAGCAGAAATCAGAATCTGTTCCATAGCAGGCAACAAACTCCACAAGTTTCCATCATTTCAAACTCAGTGTTGATAAGGGTCAAGAGGAAAATCCTTACTTTTAGGATTGTTTGCTGTAATCTGTTCCTTGAAAAGTGACAGCTATGGAATGAATCAAGTAACTGCTGTGAAAAATCATCTGTTCTGCAAAGAGCAACTGGCAACTTCTCTACCAACTGGTATTTAAGAGATTATTTTATGTGATGAAAAGCAAAACACAATACACAGAATATTTTCATCCAAATTCACCAAAAGGTAAAATACATTTATTTTCTTGACGGTAAATTATTAACAATTTTCCTCTTAGACACACAAAAACACTAATGCAGCTGATCAGCAATTTCTAAATCTGAAAAATATTCTTAGAAATCACGTGTGTGGATTATCAGTGTGAAAATACATCATGTGGGTCCCAGAGAAAAAATTCAGCCACTAGCCTGTTTACCAGTAATCCTTTTAAATTTATCCCTCAGTGAATACCTAATCTGAGTATCATACAAGAAAAGAATTCAGAAGGATTCAGATCAGTTCATATGAAATGGACCCTCAGTGAAATTCGAAAAATAGGTACATACAATTTTCTGACCATTTGTAGCTTCATATTTTAATTTAGTAGTTACCTTCCAATCCATTTTAAAACACCAATTTTGTCTATTTTGTTCTAAGTATTGCAATCTATATTTTATAAATCAGTCACTGATCTACCTAGGGAGCTATTTACACCACATAGCACCTGGCACTGCAAATCACTGCTCAGTTTCAGGTTATTAAAACAAGCAAACAAAAACCACAAACAAAACAAAAAGATTGCAAGGGTGAAATTTGCACATATTAAAATAAATTCACTGTGTTTTTATCCCCTAAATATTTGAGTGATCTCTGTGTAAAACTACAAAGCACAAATTAAAAATTTGGTCACATAAATATTTGTTTCACAGTTCCACTAGCTGTGGAAGTTTATTTCTCAAACTGTCAACCAGAGGTTCTGAAACAAGGATGACTTCAAGATTGATTTTAGAAGTATAATGCAAGAGGGACATGTAATCTCTATTTGAGCCATACACTGCACATCCAACTAATGTACTAAGATAAATTCTGATCCTGCAAATACTTTGTTACAAGAATATCCAATAGAATTGGCCAAGGATGTCAACAGAAGCTTTATTTTTTGACTTAAGCTAAGTGCCCAGAAGACAAAAATCTGCTTATCTTTATTGATAACATGCTTAGAAAGTCAGGAGTTGGATAATGCCAACCACTTCTATTCAACAGGCCCACACTAGCTACTCGATGATTTGACTACCCCTGTAGTAGGAGAATAATTCAAGTCATCACAAGAACAAGCTATTATGTTTCTGACTTAGCAAATACACAACAAAGAACTACATTTAAAGTGGTTAGTAACAGGAATTTTTGAACATCTTATCTCACCAGGACCTTACTCACAGCAAAAAGACTTCTGTTTTATCAGCTAAACTGGATCAAATACCATTTGACAAACAAGTCTTCTCTGTAAAAATTGAGTGGTTTACTGAGAGCTCCCATGTAACGTAAAGAATTAGATGTGCTTCTAATATCTACCGAATAACAGATTGAATTAAACTCACATGCAGTTTTTATTATACGGGATGCTTTCCTAATTAAATATTTCATCTGCTTTTTGAAATCTTTCTTTGAATTTGTATAACCAATTCAGCCTTGTTAACATTTCACACTCCCACCTTATTTGGATCTCTCTTAGACCAAACATGGAAACACAGCTGATAGAAATCAAACACCTGGACAGAAGCTCAGATGAGTGTTTAGTAAGCATGCTTTCAAAATATCCCCATTTTGAAAAGCACTCTTTATAAAGCAGACTTTAATTCCATCTAAAACCAAACTAATTTAAATTTCAGTAGAACTACTATCTGTGTTAGCCTGTTCTCCTCGCTGCCAAATCAAGTCACCCCAAGGGTAGCATTCAGTCAGCCTCTTGGCTTACCCTTGAAAAAATTCTGTTTGTGCTAAATGCTAGGTAGGTATACTCTCAAACTGTATCTCACAAATCACACCAATGGATCCTCAATATGCATTTAATTGCTTATATTTTCTAAAATTGAAAAAAACTCATAAAACTAAATGTTTGTAGAAAATAGATATAAAGAAATCTGCTCATGAATACTTGGTAAGAGCTACTTTTTAATTCAACTGGGGAGACAAAAATGGACATATTTCTCCACAAATGCTACTTCAGAAAAATCCTCCCTATCAGAAAATACTCTATGTATAATCTCACTATGATTTCACAACATTCATCTAAGCGTTTCACATGAATGCAAAGTATCTCAAGCTCAAACACAGACTTGACTGAGAGCAGCCCTGAGAAGGACTCTGGGGTGTTGGTTGACAAGAAGCTCATCATGATCTGGCACTGTGCACTTGCAGCCCAGAAAGCCAACTATATCCTGGGCTGCATCAAAAGGAGCATGGCCAGCAGGTTGACAGGGGTGATTCTACCCCTCTATTCCACTCTTCTGAGGCCCCACCTGGTCCAGTTCTGGGACCCTAACACAAGAAGGCCACAGTGAGTCCAGAGAAAGGTCATGAAAATGGCTCAGAGGGCTGGCACACCTCTTCTATGACGACAGGCTGAGAGAGTTGGGCTTGTTCAACCTGAAGAAGAAAAGGCTCAGGGAAGACCTTAGAGAAGCCCTCCTGTACCTAAAGGGGGCCTACAAGAAATCTGGAGAGGGACCTTTTACATGGGCATATAATAATAGGACAAGGGTATACTGAAAGAAGGGAGATTTATATTAGATATTAGCAAGAGCTTATTTATTGTGAGGGTGGTGAGACACTGGAACAGGTTGCCCAGAGAAGCTGTGGCTGCCCCATCCCTGGAACTGTTCAAGGTCAGGCTGAATGGAGTTTTGAGCAACCTTGCATGGCATGGTTTAGTGTGAGGTGTCCCTGCTTATGGCAGGGGGGTTGGAACTAGATGATCTTAAGGTCCTTTCCAACCCTAACTATTCTATGATTCTATGGTCTAGGGGAAGGTGTTCTGCCTGTGGCAGGGGAGTTGGAACCAGATGAGCTTCAAGGTCCCTTCCAACTCACACCATTCTGTGATTCTATGAATAAACTTCCAAATCAAACAAACTAAAATAAAATTTTATTAAATATTTCTTCATCTCTCAGCTGAAGCTATTAAATGATAACCAGTTTACTATCATTATTCCTATAAACTTTTAAAACTGTATTCCCCTCATCATACTCAGCACCCCTCCAGACATAAACACACAAAAATAATTCCGTTTTGGTACTACTGACAGGTAAGGGCGAGCTGGGCTAGCAACCTTTTCTTCATACCAAATCTCTTCTTAATTGTACTATCAAGGTAAAACTAACAACCCTATTTAACCTATAATTTTCTTCTGTATCTACAATGAACCATTGAGTTGTTTTAGCAACTGATTTGGCTAATAAATGCTGTTTACACACCAAGTTTACTGGATTTTTTGCTTTAAGAATGGTTTATGTTGACTTTGAAACATTAGCATAAGGTGCTCTTAAACTGCAGCAAGAATGTCTAAAGAAGGCAATGCCTTGTGTAACTAAACTGATCTCTAAACATACTTAATTTAATCACTACACTTTTCTTATGTACATAAGGCCTTTGTGTTACTGCAGCCTCTTGAAAAGGTGTTGCCTTCAAGGATACTGACAGAAGAATGCTTGATGGACCATGCACCCAAAATGAACTGCAATTCAGACACACAAGACTTTGCTTGATTAGTCCCTGCTAACCAGTTTGCCTTATACTAAGAGCAGTTAGGACAGTTATAGTTGCATGACAAAGAAGAAGGTATTTTTAACCACTCTATGTGCTGGATGAGAAGAAATAGATAGTTATTTTAGCTATCACACTGAACTAAAACATAACTTAAGCTTAGGTTGGATAGACAAATATTTTTTCTAAAATCTATGTAGTGACCACATGAACACACACACAGAAGAAAAAAAAAATCAGTTATTACTCAGCAAAAAGTTTAAATTTACCAAAAGGGATTTCATTTGCCACAGTCTATGGCTAAGCAAAAAGAACAAAAGAATGTATCTGTGAAAGCAAATTTCATGTACAAGCCACCTGCACAACAAGCTTTTCTCCAGCATCACTTTCCTTTTTCCATATAATAAAAGCCTATGTGAATGAGAGTACACACGCTCCTGCTACAATGCCTTCAGAGAAAACCATAACTCAGTGAGACTGGGCCCCACCTCACTTCCTTCACTGACAGGTGCCTGACAATCCTTTTGCCTAGGGCATGCAGCTGTGGCTTCCCCTCTCCTCCTGGAAGAGTTAACACTATCCTCACCAGCCACTGGACAACCCATATGGCCTGTAAAGAACTCTATACATCTGCTTCCAATTTGTCTTGGGAGGTCTCTAGTTTCTTAGCCTTTTTAATTCTCAAGGTCGTGTGCTTCCAGGTTGCTCTATACCCTCCTTTCCAACATCTTTTATAGCTTCTTTAGATTTTTATGTTTGTGTAAAATATGAGATGGCTTCACTAATCTATTGGTTTCTTCCTTACTATTCTATTCTCTTACCTTTATTTTCACATTCAGATTGATAAACATCAATGTGAGATTTTTCTCTCCTTTTCCCCGTTTTATACTCTCATCCCTGTCTTAATCCTCAGATTTTTCTCTCCTGCTTTTGAATCTCCCCCTCTCACCTCACCTTCCTTCTTAGTAATCAATAACAACTAGATTTCCTTAGCTGAGGGGAACCTCCTTTCTTCATCCAGGAAACAGACATTGATTTAAGTGTAAGGAGACATAAAACACAGTTGAGCACCTGCACAAGTTAGGCACAAATCCCAGTGCTTTATGCTATACTGGATCACACCAATTATTAACAAACTACATTCCTGCAACAGAGATTTTCAGGAGTAAGACGATTTCTTCTAGTATGCACCAGTACTTTACTTGGCTCTGCATGAAAACTGAACATTGAAAAAACAACCAACCCCAAACTATGCAAAATCTTCACATTTTTCTTCTAAAGCATTAATCCGTGAAATATGTAACCTGTTTCTGTGTGTCATGGCTGCCTCATTTGTCTGTCTTTCTAAAACTGACCTGCATCAGAACGGAAGATGTACCCAATCAAAAATGAAACTACCTGGGACACATGGATGACATCTACCTAAATTACAGATTGCATGATTCAATATATCTACAAATGTTCACAAATTATATACAGATCTGTAAATTACTGCATTGAAGAGTCCTGAAGTAACAGCAGGTATACTAGCAAACTGCTGGAAAGTTTCCTGTTGGTCCATCCCAGCCAGCACTATGACTGAGCAGCTCCCAGGAAGCACAAAGCAATTGAAACAACCCTTAGACCATAGCCAAGGGTAAACAGCTCAGTTACAGCCATAATGGCTGGAAAGAGACAAATTTACTAGCACAGACACTGGCCACTCTACAACTGCTGAGGTCAGTGTTAAGGACATTTTTAGACGTGCAGATACGGCCAAAGAGATTCCCAATGGATTTGACATAGTTTTCCCCAAGTTTTCCTATTTTGCCACCTCACCCTACATCAACCGCAACCCGGGAGGCTGCGTCACTGAGAGACCTCAAAGATATCATGTTACCAATACCCTCCTGATGTGGCTGGCAACTCTTCTTGCTATCTGCAGACTACCCCTTACAGCTGAGCCCATCAAAAGACTTTTGCAAAAGGATAATAAGCTAGTAAAGTTTCATTACCTCCTGCATGATTTGTATAAAAGCACATATGCAAAATACAGTCCTTTCGCTAGAAGGAAAAGTCCCAGTTCACTTTTGGCTGTCTCTGTACTCCACACCCTCCTCTAGTGTCAGCCATGGTCGTGGGCGTTCAGATTGATCCAGGGTTTGGCATCGACCTTCTACAGCTCTTCAGTACTAGTCTATTTGGATAAAGCATTTCCCATCATCTTATTATTGCTCTGACATACTCATTTAACTTTTTACATAAGCAAACTCGCATTTACTTTAATTTACTGCCAGAGAAAAGAACTCAAGAGTTTGGACTATTATTTATTTATCTGACCTGATCTCTTGCCATACATGGGCAAGGCACTCTACAGATAAGCACAACATGCCCTAAACTGGCCAAGGGGCTAGGCACTAACAGATTTTCTTGCTTTCACACTTGATTTCACACATGTGGCATGTTGTTTTCTTTTGTGACAACGTTTTGTGTCTCTGTGTAGTTAGAAAGGGATTTTTTTTTTTGTTGCACACAGCTGGTTCTCAAGCAGAGTTCAAAGCTGAGGAGGACTTGGAGGAGGGGGTTCTTCGAAACTAGGAGGACAAGGGAGCTTAGAGCCACAGAGGAAGTAATTTCAAGAATACTGGATAAATATCACATTTATGAAAGAACTAAAAGGAGGAGGAGAGGTGAGGGATTAAAGAAAACAAATAAATCCAAACTCTGATCTGTAAGTTGCATAACATGTCTTCCTAAACATGCAAAAGTACAAAAGCAGAAAAGTAAAGTATTTGTGAGTTCCATTTACCTCGTGAAACCAACTGAAAAGCTATTAACATCAACTTTGGAGAAACATATCATTTTGTTACCGAGGAACTTGCCTTTACCTTGATGCTTTTCAGGCAATACACCTGCCCATAAGACCAACATAACTAGCGTAACATAACAGTTCAGCTATGTATCAGAGACCCAAGTATCTGAGCGAGTACCAGCTGTATTTTCAAACAGCAGCAGAATTGAAGATTTCTTGGAATAAACTATACAGCAAAAGTGAAATTTTTCATAGAAGCGTGGTTTCAACCTAGAACCAATGCTGGAATACTGCCACAAGAACTGTAAATATCATTTCTGCTTACAGAGCCAGATCACCCAAAGCAGCTCCTAACATGGTCCCCAAAAGAAATATTTGGTGTGTTCCAGAATTTCCATTTTTGTCAATAGTAACATATTGGCATATGCAGTGAGACACCACAAATGACCTCCCAGCCAGACATTCATCCACACAAATATAGACTTTGTCTGGGCAGTTTGCAAGAGATCATTTTTTCAGACGGAGTGCAAGATACATTTCATCTGAAGCCCTTAGGTATTTTAGAAACAACAGTATTCTGAAAAGGTCCTTTTTTAATCCTGTATTGCAATGAATAAGGTAGAAAAATATAACTAGAATAAGATTATACACAAAGTACTTCATAGCAAAACAGAGCCTTGGGAGGGCTGTTTTTCTCCCTTTGGGCCTTCAAATCTTACTCAAACAAGCACCTTTCTCTCAGTATTATTCTTTTACCCATTATACTGGATTTCTTGGACTTCACGCAGATGTAACTGTGAAGTTACAAATAGCTGCTGTCCAACCACAAAGTTAGTTGAAATCACCAAAAAACCCCAACTCCACTGATAGACTTTGCTACCTGCCTACAATGTCTTTTAGGCAGTGCTAAATGTGTGCCTATAATGATTTACACTGCAGTCCAGTAACACTCAATATATTACAAACACTGCTGCTGATCATAAATTTTTAGAGTCAGAACAAAATTATTTAGGACAACAATTCATTAGTTGTAAGTAGAAGAGTCAAAGGCCAAATTCTGTCTGTATAGAAGCCAACAGCAAAATTTCTCCAAGCTTTTAAGCAACGAGTAAAAGTGGAAGGAGTAGTTGGACCTCTGACCAGAGCTTCTGCCTCCCCAGGTTGTTTGTATAGTTTTACCACATTAAGCTGTAATACAAGCCAGTCAGGTTTTTACAGTAACACCTACCTCAAAAACATCTCTATTCAGGATCTCCAAAAAAGAAAAAAAAAAAAAAAACAAACCCAAAAAAACAACAAACCTGTTGCTCCCCCACTTCCNTTTTACCACATTAAGCTGTAATACAAGCCAGTCAGGTTTTTACAGTAACACCTACCTCAAAAACATCTCTATTCAGGATCTCCAAAAAAGAAAAAAAAAAAAAAAACAAACCCAAAAAAACAACAAACCTGTTGCTTCCACACTTTCTCCAAAAGCAACAGAGGAAACAAATCTTTTCATTTCACTCCTTCCCCATCACCAGTGTGGGAAAACTCCCTTCCTGTTGGCTTCCCTACCTGCTAGCAGTTCCTCTTGGCAACAGACCATCCACCAGCTTTTACTCATCATGACAGTGTCAGGCAGTGGTCCTTCAGGACCTACTGGTGACAGCAACAGTAAACACCTGTGTGCAACATTCTGTTTATGGCATGAACTGAGCAGAAACTGGGTCATTAGTGAATACAGAAGATGATGCAGTAGGGGTATGCAACTGATTCTTGTGACAAAGGGTTCATCAAGTGTTGCTAAGCTTAAGTTAAACCCTCGAGGCTTAAATCTGGCAACAAGTTTCCTCTCTAATACAAGAATACTCATTTTTTTCCTTTCTGCTCAGTGGTAGCTGGCAAGTTTGCAAACTCTGTTGGGTGCTGATGCAGTGCCCCCACCTTCACACCTGCTCATTCTGACAGTAGTTACAGGATGAGAATTTTCTTCCAGCAGTTGCCCCAGGCACACTGGGCACAGTTACCTGAGAGAGCAATAACCAGCTGCCTTCAGAGTTGGTGGGAAACAGCAAAAGCTGATTTAGGCAGATTTGGCAGGTAAGGAACAAAAAGTGAATCAATGCAACATTTCTTCTGCCTGGAGTTTGTCTACCATGATCACATCTTATACCTGGAAACACCCTGCGTAGCTTATTTGTTAATACATGTCAGTAAGTTTAGTTTTTGTTTAATCTTAAAAGAATTTTTTAGGCTCCCAAGACTTTCTTTCCAGTAGACACAGCTAAATATTGCATTCTAATTATTTTAATAACCAGAGGAAAACAATTCTGTGTTCATGGTTGTTTCTGAAAGTGAAAAGGAGATAAAATTAAAAACAAAAAAAACTTCCACATATGATTCACCTGTAAACCTCTTCAGTATACACAATAGATAGGAGAGCACAAAAAATGCTAGTGAAATATAAGAAATGATTGCTTGAAAGGAAAACAGGAGCTTGTGTGCATGGCACGCTTCAGTAAATGGATAACTTAAAATATTTTTGGTTTTTGGCACATTAAATCACTTTTTTTTTTATCAATAATCTTTTTGACTTACAGTTATTTAAAAGCTTTTACAAGATAAGTTATCAGCATTTATATGGCAAAAAAACTGGGAGGCCAGATTGGACAAAGCCTTCGGTGGCATGGATTAGCGTGAGGTGTCCCTGCTTATGGCAGGGGGGTTGGAACTAGATGATCTTAAGGTCCTTTCCAACCCTAACTGTTCTATGACTCTATGAAATGCCAGCGTTATGCAGACACTGGACTATTACTTGGATGGATTTTTTCAGCAATTGAGTAAATTCTCAGTATGCCAAATTGTACATAACGAGCAGGTGAAAGAAAAAAATACAAGAAAACCACTGAATGAACCAATTCATTATGCATCTGTTCACTACCAAGTTCTTCCTTCTTCTGTTACTTTACGTTCTAAATCTTTCAGTTAAGCTTCACATTTAGTCAGACAAGCTGTCTCCTATAGGTAATGAATATATGGTTTTCACTATAACATAATGCCTTTCAGTACACAAGAACTGGCTAGATAAAGGAAACTTTGATTGTGCTTTCTGTAAAAAATCCATGGCTAAGATGCAATAAAAAAAGTAAAATGAAAAGCGCATTTGAAAGTGAAATACATAAGTAAGCAGACAGTCATGTATATGTGTGACTTTTTTTCTATATAATGCAGTGTGCAAGTTAACAGCTTAAATCAGCTGAAAGCAAATGATTATTCAGCATCAATAACCCCTATTATGAGTTGTGATATTTTTTTTCTTTTAAATAAAAGTGCTTAAATAACAGGACAAGTATGAAAAGTTGAACAAAAGCTTTTTAATAAATCTAATTTCACATGTGCTCATAAGCACTTCATAAGCTTTGTTCTGCAACTAAAATTATTTTAATTTGAGAAATTCATCAGATAAAAATTAATTTCCTTAGGCTTTGTGACATTTAATTTTATAGATCTTTGGTTTCAGGGTTTAAGTAATGTATACAGCTCAATGTTAAATCATTGGACACCTGTGAGGAAAGAAGAACAAAGGAATACTGAAAGCCGCAGGGAGTTGCCATATTCTCCAGTTTATCGGTGAGATAAACCACTGGAAGATTCTGACCAAGAGGCAGAATAGCACGTGCATCTTACTTACCCTGTACTCTCATAAAAATCAATGAGGTTTTCACTTACTTGCAATTGTTGGTGCTGAACTGGGGCCTGAAGAAGAAACTGCAGAATAGAAGAGCAGATGGAAACCCCAGAAGAGCAGCTGAAAAACTGCCAAGAGTGACTGAGGTGAAACAGAGCCAAATATTTTTATCAGCTCCTAAAACAAGACATTCTTGGTAGTGAGATCAGAAGCTGAGCAATCACACCAAATTATGCTTCAACCTGAGATGAAAATTTTAATTTTGTTCTTCCAGCCAGGATAAACAAGAAAATAAAAGAAAAACAGAACAGGAACTTTCTAAATACATCCAACAAAACCAGAGACAACCTTATAATTTACAAGCTCAGGAAGGGAAGTCCACTGGAAAGGAAAAATAATACTGGATATAAAGGAGAGATGCTACACAGCTATTTTGATTCACTGAGATAAGTGTGGCTTGTCAGATGAAAGTTGCTTATCTGTTATTGTTTTATGGAGTGTTTCTTCTGCTGATGGAAAGCAAAGGTCAGACCTACACTAAAGAAACTTTAGCTGATTATCCAGAAGGCAGGGTTCAAGTTTTTATTGCTGGGGTTTCTATTAACAAGCCTGCATCTTGGGCAAACTGAAAGGTGATGCCCGGTTCCAGGCTAGTGGTGCACAACAGCCTGACTCCATGAGGTGCGCTCCTGGGAAAAATGTCTGTGATGGGCTGAGAGGACAATAAAAGCTTTCAGGGACTGTTCAGGAATGAGTGTGCCTCATGAAAAGAAAAGAAAAAAAGCACAAAAATAAAATTCTGGCAATTCCCCCCTAAAACAGGATTAGACAAAAATAGTGAGAGTCATTAAAGACTTCTGTGGACTATTTAACAGGCAAATCTAAGAAGGGTCTGGACACAGACAAATGGGGTGGGTTTTTTATTTAAAATAAATAAATAAATAAGCAAGCTAACAACAAGTACCCTACATAATGTCCTGAGTGGGAACAAAGAGGACCAGTGTGGAAGACAAGATATGCATCTCTGAAAGTGAGGAACTGTGACACTCCCTTTTAAACCTAAAACTATCTGTAAAAGCAATCAAACCATCAAGCAAGACCTGTATATTTTAGAATATGGCATTTGTAGCTAAACCCTGTTCCTGACATGCAAAAAGAATGACCAGTTGCGTGCAGTACCATTTACTTAGGCTATAATGGATTTAGCTTCTCTAGGAATTATCCAATAACTACACATTCTTCCCCTCACCTTCCATCCAGCCTCTCACCCTCCTACAGCTGGTCCCAGTGTGTTGTTCAGTCCTCACCGTTCTTTCTCTACCACAGGGCTGAGAGGCTGAACAACAGGAATTTTCTTCCCACTGTGCCAAACCTTTGGAGTTCCCCACAAGTCCCAGCTTTACAGTGCCTTTTTCTACGCCCATCTTAACCACAGTTTATCAGGGAATCAATGTCCCCAGAGCACATATTTGCAGTGGGTGCTGGCAACAAACAGCACAGGCATTTTGCTTGCTACCAATGAAAGCTAAAACCCATACAGCCAGGTTTCAGAGTAAGACCCTAGATGACAGATACGACAGAAGCAACTAGCAGTTTCACTATTTTACATTGCATGACATAAAACAACTGGAAATAGTTTTTAGCCATAAAGAAGGCCCAACTGGTGAGGATGATTTTCTGGCAGCCCAAAGTGAATATTCAACACACGAGTGCTCACTAGGATTTGCTGAAAGTGACCTTCATAATTTGGTTGTCTTCCACTTTAAAGCAGAAGGAAAAAATGTGCATAGTGAGGGCACCATTACATATACAGTTAAAGATGCTGTCCTTTATAAAGTGTGCATAATGTAAGAAGCGTGCTTTGGAAAAATCAAAACAAAACTGAATACACATTGAGCGCCTGAAAAATCTGAACTGGTGATTACAATTTTCACCAGACAACTTGGCGCAGGCACATTCCTACTGATAAATAAATGTGGTTTTGAAGGCAGCTGTATATTGCACTTCACTGGAGAATTTACTTTCATTCTCCCACAAAATAGACCATCAATGCATTAGCTCAATACTAACCACTTTTTTTTATTACTAGATGAATGTGTTTTATGTTTGGATGTGATACGGCTGACAGCTCATTTTTCCACTGCAGTCAACTCGATCCCATCTAAACTATTAATGTAACTGAGTTCCAAGACAGATTTGCCAGTAGATGTTAAGTCAATTCCCACTGACTTAACTGAGGACAAAACTCAGACCTTAAGCAATAGAAGAAATGTCAACTGGTGCAGCTAGTGAGTATAGGGGGTTTATTTTCTCTCAGTCAGAAACGGGCATGAAGCAATATATTCAGGAGATCAAGCAATTTATGTAATGTTCTTGTTACCTTTATCAACATTTTCACTCTTTTTACAGTTTAGTGTGGTATGGCTTGTTTTGTAGTAAGAGCTGCTATACCACAAACATTTCTGCAGCTACAGTAACTGAATCAAAATAAAGACATACTTTGTTTCCAGGGAAAATATGCATACTGTAGAGAACAGTAAGCTTTTAAAGCAAGTTATCTTCAAATGGAAGAGCATCTACCAGGTGGATTTTACTACTCTATTAATATTAGTGAATTGTCTGGCAAATGCTTCTGCAAGATTTTATTTAGGACAAAAGACAGCAATTTCCCATTTTTCATTTATATTATGAAATTCCATAAAATCTTCACAATTAAAACTCAAGTTCATGCACTTTTTCAGTTTTCAGCTTATCTATCAAACTGCTGGTGTGTCAACATTATACTACAGCTGTCTATCCCAGCACCCCCAGTTTTAATTGACCTTATGGAACTCACTGAAAGAGAGAGAAGTCTTGCTTTGTAACCATGTATGTTCATTTCAATAGCATAAGTGACACAGACATTTTATAACCAAACCTTGCAAGATACTTACTTTAGTACAGTAAGTATCTTAAGTCTAAGATGATGACCTAAAAAAATCCAAACTGTTATCCATAAGAATTAAAATACTATGTCATTTATATAAGCAATAACTAGAATAATAATTTTAGAATTCATTTCTTACTATTCTGTTAACTTTGTTGTTAGAACAGAAGCTTGACAGCTCCAGTCAGAGCAGACTTCAGCAATCTCCTTCAGGCAGTCCTCTTCAGGAATATTTCTAGCTCAGTTACACTTTTACCAGCCTATGATGCACTGACAAGCTTTCCTCACAGATATATCACTGAGTGCACCAATAAATATCACATTTTACTGCTAGCTATATTCCAGAAAAATCAAAACCAATCAATCCATAGACCAGTCTACATAAAGATGCACTACTTCCTCTAACAAACCTGAAGCTCTGTTTGCCTACTAAAGATCTGCTTTGGTAAACTACAGATGTGATATCATTAGACAAATATGACACACTTAATACGGATTTTTAAACAGCTAAATAATATGATGATATGCAATACTGGTAAAACAATCAGCCAGACATTGCTTACCTGGCTGAAAGCTAAACATCCAATTATAGACTCAAACCCCTGCTTCAAAAGTCAGGATAAAAGTAATATAAATAATTGAGTCAAATTTTGCCCTGTTTGTTCATACAGTTGCAGATTTTGTTAGCTTGTATTTTTCTTCCAGTAAGAACATCTAGTTTTTACTGCAGAAGTACATTCAGATCTTAAGAGGTGAAAATATCCCTACTTCTATAAAAAATAAAAATACAGGGAATTAAATAAATAAATAAATAAATACAGAGTCAAAGTCAGTTACCACATACTTCATTTTCACACACTTTTAAGACATACATATACATTTGTTTTATATGCAAACATGTATTTACACTGCCTTCTGTGTACTCTCCCCTTATAGCTCGAAAAAAAACCAACCCTTTCATATACAGGAGGCATGCTTTTTACTTCTGCATTTATTGTGTGGGATTATACAACATCTTTAAAACCAGAAATTCTTAACTGCAGACACTGACAATACAGTCACATTAACAATATACATCAATACTGATCCACTATGTTTTTTAAAATCTTATATATTGTGCCATGTATGCAAATAATGAGGAAGAGTCAGTGGCACCTCAGCAGTGTCTCTCTGAGAACTCCAGACAGGCATAGGAGTCTCCTTCTTCCTGTGAATCAGAAGGAAGTATAGAAAAGACAGCTGGGAGAAAACTAACTCTTAGGGGCAACACAAAGGACAATGTTGTATTGCTGGAGGTAGAGCAATGCAATGCTCTACCTCCAGCTCAGCTTTCAAAATCAAGAACTTAGTATCAAAACAATGCCAGGACAAATGCAGTGTCTACCTTCCACCTTTAGCCAGCTCTCCAAAAATGCCATCCACTCTGTCTCCTCTTGTGCCAAGTCTCAAGACATACGGGTATCAACTCAGGGAGCACTGCTTCTCAGTCAATGGGAACTCCTGTCAGAAAGGACTTAGCTGCCTTCATGGAGGAGACTGAAGACACACGAAGGGATCAGTTCACAAGATGGGCATAACCCAGCAATCCTGTTTCCTCGAAAGCAGTAAGTGACCTCGACATCAAGCCCACATGGCATGATTACATCCATGCAGGTGACAAAGCCTTTTTCTCTTTTGGTGGGAGAAGGGCTGTTTCACACCACCCCCTCTGATGGTACTCCATAAAAACCACACCTATTCAGTTAACATTAAAGTTCCACAAAGCCTGAGAAGGATACACAATAGAAACTATGAGACCAACTACCAAGGGGAAAGGAAAGAAAATTCAACACACAACACAGGCTGATTATTACTTTCTTGTTGAAATACACCAATGATGTTAAGTCGTTTCTGTACTTTTTTCCATGTATCCCCAAAATTTCCAGCTGGACAGCTGCTTGAGAATGAGCCCTCTGAAAGATGACACATACAGAGAATTAACTATGGTGAACGTTTCCCATCTCCAGAGAATTAAGAACATTTTTCCTCTTGGATGCATATGGAAAAACAAGCCAAAAATTATTAAACACTGTCCCAGTATCTCTTTTATTATAGAGAAACGCTATTGGGAAATGGTGCACATTTTGCCAAGTTTTCTTTCAGTCAGCTGTGAGTTTCTTACTTGCCAAATGTGGCTAAAATATAGAGTACAGAAACTGACAGTAACACCTAAACCAAGAGTTTGGTGCTGTGGCTTTAATTTAGATCAGATCTAATACGGGATTCTGACTGTTTTCAGTTTTCATATGTATGTTAGAGAAAATGTACCAAAGACAACAAATAAAAAAGACAAAAAAACCTCTTCTATACATAGATGACAGATGCCTCATCTATTGAAACAGCACTTCACAGCATGTCTGCAGCTTACGCTTCGTTTTTTCTTAAGAAGCATACACCAATCTTTACTACCCTCTTTTTATACTCTACAATAACACTATATTCAGGACTTCAGTACATACACTAACTCATGTAGTAAAACTTCAGGGAAAACAAAATCCAGAAAGGCTTGATTGAATTGAATGTATTTCTAAAAAGTAATTTTATTTTAAACATGTCTTTTGTGCTATTTGTAAAGTATGCTATACTATTTTCATTGCAGTAAAATCATTTACCCAATACAAAAATACTAACATACTCTCAAAATATACGAAAGGACACCTAAAGCCTTGCTGCACTCATAGGAAGATTTGGTCTGTCTTGCTACCACAAGGTCTCTAAAATTTGCTTCACTGGCCCCTAAGAATTGCAACAAGTACCCTCCAGACTGAGGGGGGAGCTGCAGGATTTATGCCCAAGTACAACGTGGCATGCAGCCAAAGGAGTCATTTAGCAGAGTTTCTGGCCAAGCAGGAAAGTGCTCCATTTCTTCTGCCATTCATTGAGACCCACGAGGAAACTGAGACAGGAAGTCAAGCTTCCAGATAATAGGAGTGTTCCTAATGATGTCCTTTGGCTCACAGTGCAGAACAGTTCCTCTATACTCACCCTTGCTACATCTTCTCTCTATATAATTTCCCACTGTAGAAGGGGAACAACAACAAAAGCTTTTTAAATGAGTTTTCCTTTGCATCCAAATCAAAGGGCCCAGTTAAATTGCATGGATTATCTGCTTCTGTACTGTGCATGAACAGCAACTAACTGGTTTTCTAAAACAGCTATTTATGCTTGGAAGTTAGTTTAGTGCAATGCCACTTCAGAAAGATCCTTCCATTGCAATGTCTACTTTAAAAAAAATCACAACACATCAAAAAGCACATTACACCTGAATTACCTGGTTACCTCTTGCCTACATTGTAATGGACTGTTGAAAAAAAAAACATACCTCCAGTATGTATCAGTAAAGTAGCCCTAAATATAATATTTCCTTTAGTTCAAATTCTGACCTCATTAACCTTAATGTCATCCTTCATCTTACGCCATTCATCTTATTAGAAGTAACAAGAGATCTTGAGGAAGTGCAGTCTGAATGAAGAATTCAGCTTTATAAGTTGCAACACATAAAGCATTTAGTATTCCTGCATAAATGTTCTAGGACACAAAAACCAGATCATAAATTAAAACACTACTTTATCATAAAGGGTGAGGGGCAGGGAACATTGGCTTCATTGGCTGCTGTGGGTCCCTGCCTTGGGCATAGCTCCCTACTGCACACTCCACATCATGGCCCATGTAACCCAATCCAGGGCCTATAGCACATCATTAATTCAGGCTTTCCACATCCGACCTGTACGATCTGCTGTATCCCATGGCAGGATACAAGGCAGTGCTACTGTAGCTGTGATGGTCCAAAGAGATGAAACTCAAAGTTTGCAAAGAAAGTAGCTATCTTGTCTTAGACCAATCTTACAGAAAGAAAAAGTCTTACAAACTTTCAGACATGCAATCTTCATAAGCCATGGCATTTCACCAGGTGGAAGAGCCACTGAACAAACCACAACACTGCAAAAGCAAAACCAAAAGACCTTTGTAAGAAAAATTCATCCCTATTTAACTGAATGACATGTTGGAATGAAATACCACTAGAAATTCTGATACATTGTTTCAATTAAAAGCTACCACCTCGGCAGCAGCTGAATACAGAAAGCAGTTTGATCTGCAGTCAAAATGCACTCAACAGAATTTTCTGTTGGAAATTGCTTATCGACAGCTGCAGAGAGCTCATCACAGGATAATGCACCTCTCATTTACATCTCAGTTTTTATCTGACTACCTGGCTTCCCCTGGGAGATAAGCCACACAGCACTTTGTGATGTCAGTTTATTCCTTATGACTTCTTTAAGCTCCTATTCAACCTTAAGCACAGATACCTGTGACTCTTCAGACAACAAACAGGAAGGAAAACTGATTATGAAGAGTAGAGGAAGGAAAGGTGCAGTGTGTGTTCAGCAGTGCCCCAGGGAGCAAGAAGTCCCTGCAGCTCCATCAGTGCAGGAGCAAGTTTCATGCATGCTCTTTTCCAGTGGACAATCAGATGTGGAAAGGGTTTATCTTGATACCAGCACAGGCATAAAGAACTAAAAGGAATCAGAATTAATTAGCATGTAACAACGGGGATGTTGACTTGTTGTTTTAGCACACACAAGTGGATTCAAAATCTTATCCCGCTCTTTGCTGATTTCCATGACACATCATCCACTTGTTGGAAGGAGAGGAGAGAAGAATTTCTCCACTGGTAAAACCTAGGACACTTTAGGTCAACAAACCAAAGCCAGAGTAGAGGAGCAGAAACCATGGGTCAAGCAATTTCTCTTCTTCTATCAAATTATGTAGTTAGAACTATTACTATTTATGTTGATTTTTGTTGATTTCTCTTCCTTAAGCATGTTCTTTAGTCTGAGCTTGTTCACAACTAGTAAAGACAAACAAAATGTTTACAATCAAATCTTTCTAAATAATTCAGCAAACTCTTGACCTCCTATACAACCCTGAGTCTACAATGACTACTGAGTAAATTGGCAAAAATACCACATATGTGATGGAATACTGTACCATACTCCAAATAAATCTAACACTTTTTGAACATACCAATCTATAGCCAAGAAAAATTAATTTTGTCCAAGTTGAAAAAATTGTCATTACTTTAGTTGGCTCTACACACTGCTTGCTTAAATCACCATGAAATAGATTGCATTTATCTCTGACATTTTAGATTTAGCCCTGTCAAGAACTGCTTATCTCCATAAACAGTTACTGATCAAGGTGGCATCTCTGTATTTGGCCCTCTTAAATGATGCAAAAGGGACCCTGTATTATAAACTCTCCTTACCCATGCTTCACTTCTCTAGAAACACTGACTGTGATCCATCAGTGCTACAATTCATACTTAATCCAGCTTCTTCCAATGTAAAGGCATAATGAATGAAAATATCCAAAAGACTTGAAACAGGGTTTCTGTATGTTCACGTGTACTTCATGTGTGAAAGGATTTCAGCCTCAAGAATGCAGATAAAGGACAATCTACTCTCCTTCAGTCCAGGGATAAAAGGACCTATAAGCTATTAAAAGAGAATCTTTTCATAATGGACCTTCCATGAAAAAAGATCCTCCATACCTAAAGTGAAGTAAAGGATTATTTTCAAACAACTACTCTCAGTCAAATCTAGACTCATTTATAATCTGCAGTTCTCATTCAGGGCATGATTAAAGTTCAATATGCTGAAGAAATAACATGACAAAGAGTTGTGGTCAATGGCTCAATGTCCGGCTGGAGGACAGTGACGAGTGGTGTCCCTCAGGGACCAATGTTGGGACGGGTCTTGTTCAACATCTTTGTCGCTGACATGGACAGTGGGATTGAGTGCGCCCTCAGCAAGTTTGCCAATGACACCAAGCTGTGTGGTTCAGTGGATACATTGGAGGGGAGGAATGCCATCCAGAGGGACCTTGACACGCTTGTGAAGTGGGCTGATGCCAAACTTATGAAGTTTAACCATGGCAAGTGCAAGGTCCTACACCTGGGTCAGAGTAATCCCAGGGACAGCTACAGGTTGGGCAAAGAGAAGATTCAGAGCAGCCCTGCAGAGAAGGACTTGGGGGTGGTGGTTGATGAGAAAATGAACATAAGCCAACAGTGTGTGCTTGCAGCCCAGAAAGCCAGTTGTATCCTGGGCTGCATTAAGAGGAGCGTGACCAGCAGGTCAAAGGAGGTGATCCTGCCCTTCTAACTCTGCTCTCGTGAGACCTCACCTGCAGTATTGTGTGCAGTTCTGGTGTCCTCAACATAAAAAGGACATGGAACTGTTGGAACAAGTCCAGAGGAGGGCCACAAGGATGATCAGGGGACTGGAGCATCTTCCATATGAAAACAGGCTGAGAGAGTTGGGGCTGTTTAGCCTGGGGAAGAGAAGGCTGCTTGGAGACCTCATAGCAGCCTTCCAGTATCTGAAGGGAGGCTTACAAGGGTGCTGGGGAGGGACTCTTCATTAGGGACTGTAGTGATAGGACAAGGGTTAATGGGTTCAAGCTTAAACAGGAGAGGTTTAGATTTAAGGAAGAAATTCTTTCCTGTTAGGGTGGTGAGGCATTGGAATGGGTTGCTCAAGGAAGCAGTGAGTGCTCCATCCCTGGTGGTGTTGAAGGCCAGGTTGAACAGAGCCTTGGGTGACATGGCTTAGTGTGAGGTGTCCCTGCTTATGGCAGGGGGGTTGGAACTAGATGATCTTCAGGTCCTTTCCAACCCTAACTATTCTATGATTCTGACAAAGAAAACAGACATTTGTGAAACAGAAAAGTAAATAACTATGTAGTTTAACACGAGATTTGTGCTGAGTTAGACAGTCATAAGGATAGTTAGGTCTATTATTTTACCATTCAATTCTTCAGCTTATTAAATAAATGTGGATACTAGTACACCTGCTCCTTTTAGTTTCCCACAATCTCTTTAGCTTCCAGCAGCTTCTGGGATAGGAAATGTTTTCAGTTTTTGGATATTGTAAACTACTAAAGAGACTCAGTACTTGTCAAACTTTAGCTAGTGGTACATGATTTTTCTGATATTACAAACTATGCTGACACCAGTTTCACATGTATTTTCTAACAAATAGCTTATTGAAATTACACAGATAAGGAACTGTATATGCAACTGCAACCATCAGGTTCATCAGTATCTTTAGCCATTCATCAGATCGAACAATTAATAATGTATTCAGCTATGACAAGAAGAAACTTATGTCCAAAGGCTGAGAAATTATTGCAGTAATCTAAATCCAGTCTTATCCTGAGGCTTCTTAAAGGGGGATGGGGAGGAGAAGAAATAATCAGATGCTCTTGCAAGCTGCTGGATATTTTTCACACCCCAGTCCAGCAAGAAAGAACCTGCATCATAAGGTCACTGAATGTAAGATTTCACGATACTCTTGTGTTAGTGATGACAACTGCATAAACCAGGGCAAAAATCCAACTGCCTTCATTAGTGCGCCTGCAAAGCATGTGAGTACATGAATACAAGCAAGCCATAGCTCAAGTACACAGAAGTAAATTGGTCGGCTCTACATTTTATTAGTTATTCAGCTATAAATATTCCCACTGATTCCCACAGCCTCTAGATCTGGTTTAACACACAAGTTAATGTGGCATTTCCCAGCATAGGGGAAAAAAAAAAAGAGAGACAGAAAAGAAAAAAGGCATCCACACAATCTGCACATGCACCTTTAAAGATCCTATGCAGATACTTACACAGGCATATGTGCTTCAATTATACTTCCTTAAGTAATCGAGGGAGCATGCACATACATGCATTTAAAGATAAGCATGTATGAAAGTGGTCTATTGAACCCACAATGAGAATTAGGTAAATGCAGTTTTGTTCTTGTATGCTTGCATACATTCATTTTCATCAAATGCAGTTGGTCAATGCATTTATAGTCATACTGAGCTTTGAAATCCATTCACTTCCCAAAATAGCTAAATTGCATTTATCTTTCAGGCATGCTACAAGACATGAGTTTTTTAAAAGGCATTTAGGGAGGGCTGAGGAACAAAGGAACTGCAACACTGGATCATATCCAAGGTCCTGTCTCTGACAGCAGTCACCACAAGCTGCTTCACAGAAAAAAACAAGAATCTGCAGTGGGTAGCCAAGGATAATCTTGCCACACATTAGGGTTGGTCTTGGTTTCCAGATACTAAAGACTGGCTTGAACTCTGAGGCCTAAGATATAATATCCACTTGAAAATGTTATTATTAATTATCAGAGCTCCAGACACCCCTACTATCTATGTAAATGTCATATTGTATATCCAAATACTGCCTCAGTTGAATCCTTTAACAAACTTCAATCTAAAAAAAGTTCTATAAAAAACCCCACACATCTCCTTTTGTCTGGTCTCAATTTGCCACTTCAGAATTTAACAGAATAATAGCAGTAGAAATGAAAGCCTTTTGTATCTTCTTGTATAATTCCTTAAATTGTACATGTTTATCAGTTCCCTCCTTTCATATTCTTTTTTCTAATCTGAACATCTTTTTACCCTGTTTTCATTATACTGTTTTTCCAATAATCTAACCTTTGTGGAATACAACACTTACCCGCATGCATCTGGTTCCTTAGCTATTTATAGGCTTGATTTTTTTTTCTTTTTGTCTCAGGGTTTGTTGGGTTTGGGGTGGGGGAGGTGTTAATAATTTCTTTTTCAGGCATGAAAAATTAATCTATATTAGTTTTCAGAACATAATGCCATTACAGCATATATGAACAACAGAACAAGGAGTGGAATCGAGAATTTAGTCCTGAATCAATCATCTTGAATAACTGCAGTTATGGAAAGACTGAGCAGTCTATGAGGACAGGCTGACAGACC
The DNA here is from genome assembly GCA_002631895.1 of Agapornis roseicollis. NCBI lineage: Eukaryota > Metazoa > Chordata > Aves > Psittaciformes > Psittacidae > Agapornis > Agapornis roseicollis. Next base: position 117,991 of record NDXB01016084.1, read on the forward strand.
GAAGATCCTGGTACTAAAATGAAGATCACAAAAAGATGGGTATCACTCCACAATTGTAAGAGTAATGTTGAGTAAGGGGAAAAAAGTGAGTACAAGTAAAAGTGATTTATGCAAATCTGTTATAAATATAAGGACATTTTACCAGATGGAGAAATTGGGCAGTTCATCATCATGTTCTCACACCCGCAGAGTTGTTCTAAAACTACTCTTCATGAAAGCAAATATAATTGGCTATACAAGTAAACCGTTTAAATAAATCTTGATATTATTTAAGAACCATCTGAAATTATTTTCTTTACTTCTCTAAATCATCTGGACATACAGAGAAGCTCTGTCTTTTGTCCACCCTTTCTAGAATCAATATGCCCTATTCAAAATTCTTTATACTTTATTGGAGAAGTAGAAAATATGTGGAAAGTCTTTAGTGATATAGTACCCACAACAGCAAGAACGTACCTAACTAGCACCTATTAAAATGCCAGACACCAATACAACCGATTCATTTCTGTTTAATAACAGTTTGAGTTATTTACTAGGAATATGTTTAACTAATGTTTCAGCATGAGAATGATGTAACCCACATGCACAGCTCTTTAAATACTTCCCTTTCAGCTGATGTCCATGCCCCCTCACTTCTTCCAAGAGCTGATATTTTAACTCCCCCATATAGTTTATAGTATGCATGGAGCACAATGTGGCTGAAGAGGTACTGGCACCTTTCAGATCCAGCAGTGTATCTCGATCATTCAGTTTTAGTAGGAAAAGGGATGAAATTCATCAGGACAGCAAGACAGATAATTTCTAAATTCAGATTCAAATGCACTGAAAATAAATTTAAAATAAACAACTTCCCTTTGCATTTTTGTGTCCTGACTTTGTTGGCACACTCTGATCAGATAAGAATTCCAATACTTATTATTCTTTAATGCAATATAAAAATCTGGTCTTTTGTCAATGACATATATGAGAATACCAACCTAGAGACCTCTGAAAGCTGGTTCACCCTGGTAAGATATGCCATGACACTGACAGTCCTGGCCCAGCTAAACTTATTTTGCTGAGTAGCACCAGCTTTAGCCATGATTTGTGGTGATGTTAAAATTAAAACTCTCATATAATTTAAGCAACATTAAAATTTTAAGTATTTCATGCAATGGAAATTGTTGCTAAGAATGTTCATATGTTTTAAATTATTGAAAGGATACCTCAGGTTAGGCATATTGTTCTGTGAAATAATTAACAGCCATCAAAAGGAACAAAAAAAAAGATCAAAATCAGTTCCTAGTCAATTGTTGATAAACTTTATCTCAATAAAGTATATATAGAAAAGAAGCTGGTTAAAAATAGACTGCATATCCTATTAGGCACTGTATTTCACAAACCTCAAGAAAATGTGATTACTTATTTTAGAACAAAATTGATTTTTTGGCATTTTGGTCTTGGCAATCTTTGTGTTTAAATATTAAAGGAGAAACCAACAAACCTACATTTTGAAGCATTACTGCCCTGTAAAGGCTATCTGTGCTTCAATACTCTCAAACACTTGATGCTCACAGATTTATAGTCACTCAAAATTTGCACTTGCAGACCATTACTCAGGTAAAAATCCCAATAAGAGTCATCTGAGTGTTCACATGAGTAAGAACTGCCTTCAATGCAGTCTGCAAGAGCAACCACTCACACAGGTTGTACACCAACATTCTATATATGTCCATGGCAGAGCCTTCATACCCCCCAGCTGGTGCATTGCTATTTATACAAGTTTTACACTTCAAGTACTTATAGTACGCTTATTCCTATTGTTCAGCAAGGACAGTCTTCACATCAGATCTTGATATTTATGTACATGAGTCCAACAGAGACAGAAGGTTCATGTACGCATTCCGTATAAATATTTATAGCTAGATATTTCAGGGTTTGACTGCAGTGTTTAACAGATCACTGGCAGCCAACTAAGCACTCCAGCATGAGGCCTCTGAGAACATGATGGTCCTGCACAGCCCACCCATCCTTCTCATCCTCCTCACTTCTACCTGTGAGCATAGATTCCTAGCTTCTTTGCTGCAGAACTGCCAAAGCACTAGAGGACAATCTTACAGAAAGCCTAATGACAAGCTAGAAGTTGTATTTGGAGAAAATAACCACTGTTTTTTTCCCTTGACATATTCTTCTCTTGCTTACAGACAGAAGAGGACTAGGTGACCAGTCAGGCAGCACGGGGAAAAGCTGAAAAGTAGAAAGTGGAATTACTGGAGAAAGGGAATCCAGAAGCAAGGAAACTTGTCATAGAAACAATGAAAGAGATAAGGAAAGAAGACACAGAGAATGAACATGCATTAGAACACATTAACAGATTAGCTACTGGCTCTTTCCTAGCCAAGAAAAACATCCTGAGAGAACTAAAACTACCTGAAGATTTCTCTAGTCACACTTGCTGTTTCTTCAGCTCTGAAGGGATGTATAGTAGGGATGTGGACAGAGGTTCTTCGTGATCAAGAACGGGAGGAATGGACTGCACTCAATAATGACTGGAACAAGTAGGTATCCTAAGGAAGCTGAGAAATGCCTGAAAAAATACTACAAAATGCTTCTCATCCTACTGAAAGCTTTGAAAGGCCAAAGTTTAGTTTTGCTTTGGCATACTCTTAGAATAGAGATGCTGGAGAGGGACTCTTCATTAGGGACTCTAGTGACAGGACAAGGGGTAATGGGTTCAAACTTAAACAGGCGAGGTTCAGACTGGATATAAGGAAGAAATTCTTTCCTGTTAGGGTGGTGAGGCACTGGAATGGGTTGCCCAGGGAATTTGTGATTGCTCCATCCCTGGCAGTGTTCAAGGCCAGGTTGGATGAAGCCTTGTGTGGCATGGTTTAGTGTGAGGTGTCTCTGCTTATGGCAGGGGGGTTGGGGTAGGGGGTGGAACTAGATGATCTTAAGGTCCTTTCCAACCCTAACTATTCTATGATTCTATAATTCTATGAATTATCTTTCCTTCAGGTGTATTAAAAAAATAGAGAAGAATAATTTTGCATAACCCTAGCATTTACACTAAAGCTAGACCATAAAAACCTATTTCAGCTTAAGGACAAGCACACAACGTCTAAACAAAGAATAGAGACTTCTCCCCTTGTTTATTCACTGTTGTAAAAATCAGAGTACTGTAACGCATCCAGAAAGAATTAAAAAAAAAAGTAAACCTGTTTTCTTAACAAGGCCCCCTGCACCTGTGAAAACCAGAAGTAGATTCTGCCACTTTACAGCCCTTCTGTCAATACCATGCATCACAGACATGACTGTTTCTCTCCAAAAAGAACTGAATGGAATTATGTCATAAGCCTATCAGCCCTGTTTTCCAGAGGGGCAATAAGAATGACATAAGGCAGACATCCAGGTGTGGTGAATGTTTCCGAGCTTGCCTGGGGGACCTGATTCCAAGCTCAATTATATTTGTCAATTAGGCTGGTTCTGCAGTGATGTAATACTGCTCCTTGCAGGTCACTCATTTGCACACCGGAAATATAGTCTGAAAAATATCCCTATGGAAAGTGGTCTGGACATGAAATTGGTGGAAGAATATTCACAAAGTTACAATGCCAAATATATTCATTTAGTTTTTCCAGAGTTTCCCTACTGAATTAATCTTTTCAATGAAACTGAGGAGAAAAAGAACATTATGTTCACACAAATCTCTTTCAGAGATGTTAAGATAACACATTAAAGGGCATCATAGATAAAGTAATGGTGGAAAAGTATGAAAAAGAAAAAAACTAACAAAAAAACAACCCAAACAAACAAAAAGGAAACCACCACAGCATCCAAACAGTCAACCACCCTTTTTTTTTTGCCCTCCACCCAGGAAATACAAATACAACATAAAAGCTGATTTTTTCAGTAGTTGGATTTACCTCATCCACAGCAGGATGAAGGCCATTTGAGATAGACTTCAGAAAAGCTTGTTTCTGTTTCAGCTGCCTACACTATGCACTTACTACATGAATACTCACAGTTCTGTCAATCTGGCAAGTGATATTAGCAGCACAACCTCTATGTTAGTACAAACTGCACAATGTATCTTTCAGAACTTACTGCATGACTGAAATATAAAGATGAAAGATCTCAATTACCTAAATCATGCAACAGAATCAAAATGCATAATCAGAGGTTTTAAGGATTTTCATATTGCCAGACTGTACAATTATCATCTTACAGCTGAAAACATGTCCCAGAATACAAAATACAAAAACCCCAACCTAAAAGAATAGAAGGCTGCTGCCACAACACTGATAAACAAGTTAGACTGTAGTTACAAATGACACAATGTAGTAATACTAAACATTTACCATCAACTTTTCAGATTCTTTACAAATAAAATATGTAGCTACATTTCATACCCAAGATGGGAAATACTAATACCCCTATTACAGTCAATCCAAATGTTTTATTATTTATTAAGGTGCAAACCCCCGAATTAGTTTCTTAGAATCATAGAATAGTTAGGGTTGGAAGGGACCTTAAGATCATCTAGTTCCAACCCCCCTGCCATAAGCAGGGACACCTCACACTAAACCATGTCACCCAATGCTTCATCCAATCTGGCCTTGAACACTGCCAAGGATCAATTCTTACAGGTATGACAAATGGATGTGAGAAGGGTCTCTTACTTTTCTCTTATTCTGAAGCATGCACACATACATACTTATATTTGTACTTAGTCAAACAACAGCAAGCTAATCAGCCTCCAAGTTCTGAAGCTGTAAATCTAATTGTTTGTCTTTATTATGATTCTTTGACATTTCTATCCAACTTTACTGGGAAAACCAGAAAAGGTTCTGTTCCAAAATAAGCAACTGTTGCATAATTTAAAGAATAAAAAATAAAAATCCAATTAAGTGTTTTGTGTTAAAAAAAAAGTCATCCAAGCTAACTACAGTGAGAATGTAAAAGTTTCAATTGAGTTTTTCTTGGGAAAAAGCTTCCCCAGTGTAAGGCAGAATTTCTGAATAGAGAAGACCAAGGCTCACAACAGGGAAAACCAACAGATCACGGAATTCAGCTTTGAGTATACTCCTTAAACTTTCAACATTTTTTTAGGTGAAATACCTCACAGAACAAATGGTAGAAGAAACTTACCTGAGGACAGCCAGCTGCCCAGAGGGTGGAACAGCCCTAAGCGATGTGGATATGCAACAAAACTAAGACTTGTTGCCTAATCTCCCATGGCTTACAGTATTTTAATTGGAAGATCACACCAGTGTCTCTTTCTCATTTGGCAGTTGTTTTTGTTGTCGTTTTACAGAAACAATTCAAAAGTTCTGTAATATCAAGCGCAAACTATGAACAAGTATTACAGGATGAGAAATTCTTCTCCTACCCATCTCACTCTGTATGTTTCTCAGCATAGGTAACCCTTAATACATTACAAACTGTGGCAACAATGGAAAAAAGAACTGCAGGAATCCACAGGTAAATGTACATGTATGCTGCAATCCAAAAACTTCACAGTGCCTGTTTAACTAGGTATTTTATTTGTTTGACTCATACCTGATTCATACAAATGCTGATGTACATTCTTAGATCTTTAAAGCCTAACACTGTGATGAGTATGGCATTCCCAGTTTCACATCTTCTGGCAAATTAGATCTTGAAGATGAACTAAGAATGCCTTACACTTGAACTTCACAATGGGAAATCCTGCAGAGAGACATGAGGAAGTATCTGAGACATCAGAAGCACAGAAACTGTGTTACATTACATCCCGCTGTTAGAACATGCCAGGATGCTTGTTATAAAGAGAAGTAGCATGACCCAAAATTCATACATAGGTTAAAGGTCTGCAGACAAACACAGGAAACCACACAGCTCATCAAGTTCTTCTGCATAATGTCAATAACTTCCTTACAACATTCATCTCCACAACACTGTCACAAAATTTCTCCAGGCTCTTCCCTTCCCTGTGGCATTAACTTCAGTGCTCCCAAGGCACTGGCTTCACTGACGAGATTGAGCTTTGGGGTTGTTGCATAAAAAGCTGCTGGTCTAGGTGCTATTGGAAACATCAGTTCAAGAAACAAAACCTACTCTTACTGTGCATCTGTCAGGCTCCTGCTTTCTGCATTTTTCACAAAGCTGGAAACAATGTAAGAAAGCCTCTATAGCATCCTGCACTACACTGCTTCTGGGGACTTTAAGTCAAAGAAACTGCGTGATCCTACATACATTCACTAAAACAATCCCTTCTTTATGAAAATGTTAAAATACACAGAGAATACCCATAAATAATCCCACAGAATACCTATAAATAATGTAACAGAGGCTGTCTCATTCTGGCTTTAGTAAATGTCTCCAGGTCTTTCACAAAGGGAAAACCAGGTGCACAGGGAGCTACAAAAAGTTGATTCAAAGAGTTAGGACTGTACCTATAAAGAGTTACAGAATCGTAACCATACCTAACCATAGATCTGAGGCCTTGTCTACTGTGCTTTCTGTCACAAGATCACATTTTCTCATGTGGTCTGTGGAACAAAAACTAGTAAGCAGCAAACACTACTTAGTGGAGGAAACCAAAATGCAAATAACTTTTAAAATACAGGTGATCCCATTTTGCATCAGCATACTTGGGGGAATCTTAGTTGTGGTTGGTTCCAAACCACTTTATTTGCTCACAGACTGTGGTGGGTCAAATTATTCTAGTACACCTATAAAATGTGTATGGAGGTCACTGGAGTTTTTGAAGTATATCACTAAGTAAAACCATTACTTTGGGTATTCCCCCAGTTTGCTTGCAGAAATATACACTTACAACAGGGGCCTAACTTTTACCAGACTGAGGAGTTTAAAAAAGAAAGAGCACTTTTACAGCCCCAGCTGTAGGGCCTCAAGATGCAGTAAAAGCAGGTGTTAATTATATCTAAGATACAAACTTTACATACACTAAAGACAATCTCAGCAAGGATTAATTTGTTTTATCCTGTTATCTCACACAGAGCAACCACACAAATCTGAGTGCGAACAACTTGCACCCCTGAGTGTGAAGCCTGGCTTTGTCCTTTAGGGCCTCACTAGGGAAACCATCCTAATGGCAGGTATGGGTAAAATTACTCCTGGGAGTCCAAAACCAATCCCAGATGGCAAGACCTAACCAAGAAAGAACACACATTTGGGTTATGCTGCTAAAAGAGGCTGAGCACCCGCTATCCCCATCACCTTTGATCATGTATCAGCACTTCACAGGGTCAGATTAATGGAGCCTTTAGGGAAGGTTTAGCAGGAAAAGTAACTGGGAAATACAGCTGGAGGATCAGTTTCATTGACACACAGAACTTCATATTTTTTGTTAAAATACACGGTTTGGTATGCGGTACAAACCCAGTGTCTGGGAGTGACTTTTCACTTCTGAAGAACTACCATACACTTAATAATAAATGAATGGAGTATTCACTGAACTGGAAACCTCAAAGTGATGACTAATGAGAACTTCATACAAATAACTCCTGATGCATCTAACTGTCTCTTGTCACAGTACTACTTAAGCACCTTATGAAGACGTAGCACAAGCAAAAACTTCCATAAAAAAATTCAATGCTTCAAAATTTTCAAGCAAATATTTCTCTCCAAACAAATCAGCATAATGATGGCAGAGAATTGTCAATGCTGATCATATTGCACAGTATCTTACTGTTGTGTTTCTCTCATGCATAACCTTAAAACATTCAGTATAATGACTTATAACTTTTAGTTATTCCCACTATAAAACAAGTAGTACTAAAAAAGTCCCACAGCACATTTCCCATTAAATACACATTCATCATTATATGAAATGATGCATATGAACCTTCCAAAGGAATTACAAACCAGAAGAGTTCAGGTTAATTATGACCAGTTAGTTACACATAGCTATCTGTGAGTGCTAACTGGGAAAAACAATGTTTTGTTTGCAGTCACTTCTGCTCTTTTTGAACTTGGAATATCATCAGTTGTAAGCAAGTAAGACCTAACAATTCACACTTTGGAACAAAATATTCTTGTGATTAGAAAAACATAAGTGTCTGCATATTTGGCATATATGTTCACCACATTCTCCCCAATAAATTAAACAAAACCACACAGACATAGTGAACCCAACCTTTGGCTGAACTAGTTTTTAGAATATAAAATAACTAATTAATGCAAAGGAGGCTGCTGGAAAAGTTGAGTACTTAGTTAACAATAGAGCTGTTGGGAATGGACCACCATTGTTGTTCATACCACATGTGAGGGAGGGAGGGAAGCATCATCGAGATACACTTGTCTGCTGAAATACCAAGTCAGCTCTGGTTGCTCATAACTTTAATGGATGAAGAATTGCGCCTGGCATCAACGTGGCTGAAGTCCTAAATCAATAAGATAAACGTCTAGAAAAGCACTCTGCAAGGTGAGAAGAGGCTGTAACTCAACCCTTCACACACAGGTTAGAAAGGCTCCGTCAGGCACAGGGTGGGCAAGAGGCATGGCACTGGTCCCACGGTACGCGCTAAAATGAATCCGCACCGCGTACCGGTTGCGTTATGAGACACACACGCGTGGGCTTGCACTGCTGAGAACCCAGCAGCTCGTCAGCAGCCCCTCCTTCCACGGTCCCGCCTCGAAACCTTTGAGCCCCGATGAAATGCCCTCTTGCAACTTCCGCGTCCCCGGCGGCGACAAACCGGGCTCCGCGGCCGGTTCGACGCCGCCGGGGACGCGGAGCAGAGGCGGCCGGTCCAGCCCTGCCCGCCGCCGCTCCCACCTCAGCCGGAGGTACTAAGGAAGTGGGAAGTCCCAGAAAAGCAGGTCCCGGGTACCTTCCCCAGGTGAGGGAGCGGGGCGCAAGGCTCCGGCTCCGCTTGTCTTCGCTGCCCCAGGAGGGAGCAGGTGAGCCCGGGTCTCCCCATTTCACGCCGTAAATAAAGCCCAGACAAAGTTACCATCTGGGGAGAGGGGAGGGAATTGTATTAGACGTAGAAGTCACTTACCGGCTTTGCAAGGATCCTTATAATCTATCCCCTCAGCTTTATCCTCTTCAGTGAATTCGTAAGTGTAGTCATAATCAAGGCCAAAACAGGAGGAAGGCTTCCCACAGACAATCCACCCGGCCAGCCACAGTGCCATCCTCCAGCAAAGCATTTTCATCCTCCCTCGGGCAGAGAGGCGGTAGTCAGGGTGCAGATGAATTAGGTGGCCGGCTCAGCTGTCCACGTCGGCTTGGGAAAGGAGGGTAAGGGATGGAGGAATCACAGGGGTTTGGGGGAGGTGTTTTGGGGTTCTTTTCTTTCTTCACTCGGAGGCTGTTCGAATACACGGTGCTTAGGTAGCCCCAGTCAGACGGGTGTAGCACGGAGCAAGAAGCATGAGAGCCGGTGCCCCTCTGCCCCCAGCCAGCCACCTCGCCGGGGAGAAGTCGCTGGGTGGGCGCGGGGGGTGGACTCAGGCCGGGAGATCCTGTCTGTCAGGGCGCCCCCTCGCCTCTGTCAAACCCCAGCCAAACTTCCCGAGGAAGAGGAGGAGGAGAAGGTGGCGGCCGCTGCTCGCGTCCCGCTCCGCGCCCGCCGACCCCGGTCCTGCTGCTGCTGCCAATAGATGGATCCGGGATGCACATCAGCAAGCTACCGCGGGGAGAGGGGGGGAAGAGAAAGAAAGAAAGAAAGAAAGAAAAAAGGAAAGAAAGAAAAGGGAGAGAAGGGGTGGGGTGCACTAGAGCAAACCAGGGAGCCCTAGTGATGGGAGGCAGCGGCTATGCTGGAGGAGGGAGCAAAGTGTCAGAGCTTCCCCCCCACCCCCCCACCCCCGCACAAACACTCTAAGCTCTGTCTCTGGTCTGTCCCCCCGCTTCTCCGTCCCCTTTTAACTTACGAAAACCTTACAGGCAACTAACACACGGTCGTCAGCATCCTGCTTACTTATTCATACAGTCAGGGTCAGGATCCGGGCTGCTTCTGATCTGCTCTCTTGATAGTCTGTCTTATGGAAACACACGCACATTCACTATATGTCTCTATCTCCATATAGCTTTTTCTCTAGATAAGCAGTGCATGGCATTTCAACAACAACAAAAGAATTGAGATCAGATAAAACAATGCACACATAGACACCCGGCAGCCGAAAAAGCTGAAGAGAATGAGTGATGAGGAGGACGATGAGAAGAACTAACTGCAATTTAGGAGACGGGAAAATAAGTCAGTGGCTGTGTATTTTCTCCCACTGCTGCGGCTGCTTTGCAGTGTTAGCCCCATGAGCTGATCAGTGGGGGTTAAGGAGCGAGGGGGAGGGGGAAAGAGGAAAGTTTAAGCGTCCATAGTTTGCTTAAAACAGAGGAAGGCAATATTAAAGGTCCACTGGTCTCCAGAAGTTCAGCCAAGGAGCTGGGAACTGGTTCCAAAATGAAAGTAAGAACAAACAAACAGAAGAAAAAAAAAAAAAAACAAATAGTCAAGACAAACAAAAAGTAAAACTGCAGCAGGCAGCAGCGCTGGGATCTTGCAGCCGGGCTTTCCTGTTCTCACGTGGATCCCCAGGAAAGCGGCGGAGGTTTATTTTCCAAGCGAAGTTCCCGCGGGGCCTCCGCCCCGCTCCACTCCGCGGTATCCTGCTCGGCTGCGCCGCGCTTCAGCGCCGAGGCGCCCTGAGCCGCTACCGCCTGCGCGGGGCCGGGCTCTGGGTTGAAGCCCAAGAAGGGATCAGCGCGCAAAGGCTCATTTCAGCCGATCAACCTGGAGAGGGAGGGGGGAGGAGGGGCTGAGACGTGCAGCTGGAATAAAATAAGAGCAAGCGGAAAATAAATAAAATATATACATGTAGGTAGCTCAAGATCTCCCTCCCACTCCGCCTGCCTCCTCCCCTCCCCCGAGCCGGGCAGCTCCGATCCTGCAGAAACGCTTGAAACTGTTTCAGACCAAGGTGAGACTTTTCCGTAGCAAACTCTACTCCTCCTCCTTTTACGGGTTTCCATGGAAAAGGGCGGGGGGAGATC